>JXOR01000352.1:8586-277294 GCA_001014335.1 Coboldia fuscipes
CCTCCACCAAAGAAGGAAGAGAAACCATGCCCTCCGCCGCCACCTCCACCACCACCGAAGAAGGAAGAGAAACCATGTCCACCACCGCCTCCACCTCCACCGAAAAAGGAAGAGAAACCATGCCCTCCACCACCGCCACCAAAGAAGGAAGAGAAACCGTGTCCTCCTCCACCACCACCGCCACCTCCACCGAAGAAAGATGAACCACCGTGTGAGAAACCAAAAGGAACGGGTAGCGTTTCTGCAAAAGCAGGTGGACCGAACCCTGAGAAATTATCAGGAGTTGATCAACCGAAAGATTTAATCGAGAAATTTGACAAATTTGCTGATAAACCAGTATATGAAATTGTTAAATCCGATACAACAGAGCTTCCTACAAAAGACGATAAGGATAAGAAACCAGATGATAAGTGATACAACTATTAATGGAATTTAAGTAGCCACTATTTTAAAGTTTTGGCAATTCATGCCAGTTTATTTCAATTATTGTTTGATTTAATTTCCGTTTTGAAGTATTCTATTTATTAACATAAAATGTTTAAAAAGTTACTCCGAACTACGCAAAAGAATGTCGAAGATTGTATTGCAAAAGCAGCGACACCAGCTCCAGAAAAAAGTGTTGGATTTCAGTTTACCAAAACTAAATGTGGAATCAAAGTAGGATCCGCTGAAAATAATTTACCAATATCACATGTCGGCATAGGATTTCGTGCCGGTAGTCGATTTGAAACATCAATGAATTTAGGTGTGACTCATCTAATGAGAGTCGCCAGTGGGATGAAAACATCTGCATCAACTGGATTTGCACTTTACCGTTGTTTGCAACATAATGGAGGTCGATGGAGTGTAATTTCAGACAGAGAATTTATATTTTATTTGATCAGTGTTACCAGGGATAAGACAGATATCGCATTCAAGACATTGTGCCAGGGTATTGTGGGTATGTTGTTTCGTCCATGGGAGATAGCTGATGCCAAAAAAATGATGATTGAAGATGTGTATCGAATACCACCTCGAATACAAACAATGGAACTTCTCCATCAAGCAGCATTTCATTCCGGTCTCAGTAATTCAATATTTTGTCCACTTCATCGATTACAAACATACGATCACACTGATCTTTGTGCGTTTTACGGAAATCTATTTACTCCGACAAATGCAGCAGTTGCTGCCGTTGGTGTATGTCATGATGAATTAGTGTCATTTGCAGATGGTCTGAAATTAGTGGCGAATAAGAAATTTTCCTTGGAACAGTATGAAGTATCTCAATATCGTGGTAGTGAAAAACGCCTTGAATGTCCTGATAGAAACAGTTTGGTTCATTTTGCTGTCTCATTTAATGGAAGTGCGCTTCATAATTTGGAACAGTCATTCGCGGCTAGCGTTATAGCACATTGTTGGGGAGTAATGAATACAATAAAAAATCATACACATGCTGGGCAATCGAAAGGAATGTTGGCAAAAAAATTGCACAGTTCATTGAACGATGAATGGTTTCAGTGCAATGCATTTAACTTGTCGTATATTGATAATGGTCTGTTGGGTTGTCTAGTATCGACGACTAAAACAGCTGGTAAACCAGCATTACTAGCTACCACCGAGCTGATGCTCCAAACTGTCATTAGTCAAGAGGAATTCATCTTGGGCAAAACCAAATTGATGACTAATATACTCTTTAATTTAGAAAAGGGATCAAATGTGTGCCAAGAACTAATGGGCCAAATGTTAAACTGTGGAACCATACAAAATCTTCCAGACATTTTAAATATAATTGAAAGTATTGATTATGAATTCTTCACTGGTTACCTAAAAGATGTCATATTAACACCAATTTCGCTAGCTTCGTTTGGCGACATCTCCAGACTACCATACTTGGACGAGATTCAAAAACCAAAAACTGTTTAATCAATTAAATCATTATACATAATGCTGTTAATTTTCTCCCAAAAAATATGTAATTATGTTCTTTTATGAAATAATATAATAATCTTAACTTATTTCCATTGTATATTTACTTAAAAATAATAATTCATTAAACTTAATTGATATATTCAAATGTATTACATTTCATTTATCCTCATTAGAAAACGTCTCCTTTTTTAAATAATCGAAATATAACGGAAAATTGAAACTGTCAATGCATCACTGCATTTTCTATAAATTTACTTGCTGCATTTATGTTCGCCTGTTCCGATCCTTCTAAGAATAATTTGTCAAATGCCAAATTTTTTAATAAAATAAAGTCAAAATCAGATAATTTGGAACAGGCAAACATAAAAACAGTAGGCAAATATCCTCCTGGTACATTATTCACATTGGAAATATATCGGAAAAATACCGATAACGTTTTTAAATCTTTTGCTACGTTTCCAATTGATGTCTATATTTAAAAACCAACTTGGAAACAATCATTATTATGTATACATGTTACTAGCAATTCATAATATAAAATTTACAATTTATTTTCAACAAATAATAATAATATTTCCGAAATAAAAATAACAACACTAACTTGAATCGATAACATATAAATTATTAATTTTTCTTCCATTATTGTGACCCATTGTTAATTGTTGATTGGTACACCAGAGACAAATAGACTTAATTGAATATTGAGGTGTGATTAAACTAATGATCTACCCGTATAATTAAATGTTAAACTTCATAGAAATAATTTGATACAGTCGTGTAAAGCGTACTTAACCAAGGCCACATTATTCGTACACCACCCATGCATACGCATGCCTTAACGAATTGATGTAACCAATATAATCTAAAATATTAATAAAATAAACATTAATCTCATTTCCAAGTAAAATTAAATAAAAGGGTTGACTCACCTATTCCATCGGATCAATGCTTGTGGTACTGATTCCAACGGATCTTTTAATAAGAATTGTCTGACGCCACGATAGTAATGTTGCAAAAAGAGATTCCAATCTAAATCTTTCATACTAAAGAAGAAGATCTCTCGATCTTTGGGCGTCATTTGATCCCATAAATTCGTAACATTTTTTATTTCAAAGTTCCATTGTCTAGTGGCAAAATATTGTACAACATCTAAGAATTTATGAATTTTCTTATACGTATGTAACAATTGTGGTTTTCGGCCAGTCAAAATAGCAAGTGTATCAATTATTAACGCTGGTAGATAATGCAACAAGACTACGTAGAACATATGCATAAATCTGGTTGAATTATTTCTGTAGCACAGATACCAGATTGCTTTCATCGTTGGATACATTTGTCCATAACGAATTGTCTTCCCAGTAAAATCTTCCCACGTTAATTCATTGTCTTTGGATGTACAATAATTATAAACAGGTGCTTCTAGTATTGAATTGCACTTATCATAGCGTTCAGCCACATCCCAAGCACACGCCATCAAACCATTTACGCATAAATCAACTGGTACCATACTGGTTGTACATTTTGGATCACAATGTGCTGTACGGATTAAACCACTACCAACACCAGCCAACATTCCAGTTGGACCATAATAATTATCCACCCATCCGTTTACGGGTTCACGAAAACTTGAAATTACTACAAATTAGAATATAAAAGAAAACCAAACAAAATTGTTTAAATATTTGCAATTATTAAGTGGTCATTTAGATCAAAGTAATATTACCGATTCCTGGTCGAAACATTCCCAATGGTAAACCTCGTCCATGCTGATGAACAACATCTTCAGCGATTGCTTTCGTAAACGTATAAGTATTTGGCCATTTATCCAATAAACTATAAAATTAAACATATCCGGTCAATTATGATGCAATCATCAATAGATATTATCACATTGATTTGTTATATTTAACTTACATTGGTGTAATTGTCTCCAGCATTTTATCATTGACGCACTCCGTTAACAATAACATTTTACCGGAATCCATTGGTGGCGGATAAAATTTTTCTTCAATCTTTTCCTGTGGACATTGTGTATATGCGGTTGAAACATGTACAACACTTTTAAGATGTACCATTTCACTGCATAGTTGCATCACGTCCTTGCACGCTTGCACATTTATTTGCATTGCAACTTTTAATTTTTCATCAAATCGTACAGTTGCCGCCATATGGAATACGATATTGACCTAAAAAACATAATAATATTATTTAATATTAATACGAAGAGGGTAAATAATAATAATAATAAAAGACTCTGATGAATTTCAATTATTATTTAACATAATTGTGCTTATAATACAATAAAATATTTAGTTGATGGCATAACTAAATAGTAAAAATATTAAAAATCTTCAACACATATTTTACTGTGAATTGTATTTATTTAATAACTAAATTGTTATAAATTATGAACATCATAATTAAGATGATGCTGTGAATTTAACTTACATTTTTTATAAGTGTTTGTTTATCAGCTGGGGTTAAACCGAGTCCGGGTTGCATACAATCACCGGTGATACCTTGAACTTTATGTCTTAATTTTGAAATCAAGTGCCTCTCGGTGTCAAACATCTAAAAATGGGAAAAAAGTAATTGAACAATGAAAATGTGTAAATTAAACGTTCAATTTAATGGTAATTGCTTAGTGAAGTATCCAAATCAAAAACACAATTGTTAACTGTTTAAGGTCAACAACATTTAGTTAGAGGATATACACGCGCTGGTAATGAGCACCCCAAAAACATTGAATTTTTCATACATACCGAATCATCAAAGATTGTATCTATTCTGGTATTGATGTCTTGGCCTTTTTTATTTCTTATCAATAAATAAATTGATTCAATATTTGGACAGGCGGTCAATAATTTATAAATTAACACTGGAAATAAATGAAACGTAAATTAAAATAAAAAAAAGATTCATTATTAAATTGGGGAATCACATGAAATGGGAATTCCCATCTGGATAATGGATATTACTTACTCTTTCCCAAGAAACCAGTCCCACCGGTCATGAATACGCGTCCATTGCTATAAAACTTTTGGATCGGAGTTAATCGCTCCTCATCATAAATACTGTTATTATTCATTTGCATAATGTCCATTGCAGTCATTTTAACTATTTCATGTAATCCTTAATATCAGTCCTGTAAGAAAATTAAAAATCCAATGATTAGTTAGTGCAAAAAACTGAACGAATACCAAGGTAGTTCATTTCTAAATCTAAAGGTATACATAACATATCAAAGAGATGTCACAATCCGATTACATTGTAATGGCTATAAATTTGAACTAAATCCATTACTCTAAAATCCGTGATCAGCGTACAAATGAAAGATGGTTCACTGTTCGGTAACCGCTGATTCATAAGTCAAGTATTTTTGTAATGGATTCACTCATCTAATGCATTATGAAATTTCAAATTTAAAACAAAACTTTTTACTTTGTCTTTGTAGTTTCATTAGATTTTATTCAATTTGCATACGTTTAATTGTGTACACTATGCATTTTATTAAATTGATACGCACCGCGTTTAATTACCCAATTAATTGTATTCAGGTAATATTTTGTCATCCCCATTATGGTATAATTTATGCAATCCAGAGAGAATAATAAAGAAAAAAGTATAAATTAAAAATCAAATGGGGCCAAAGAAATGTTTCTTTTGCTTGGATGATGATTGTATAAAGTTCAACAGCCTTCATCGTCCCATTAAATTGTACACTGAATAAAATGATCTCATATGGTATTTCTCCCAAATGACAATAACATGTTATTGTAACAACTATTCCATAACATTTAGATTTATAGATTTTTAAATGCAATCAGAATTTTAAATGATTTCAATTCTTTTGTACTGAAAAAATTTTCCGATTTAATTGATGTAGTTTAAGATTCAGGAACAGAAAACAAATATGATTTGAATATTCTTATTTGTGTATTCAACAATATATCTGAAATGGTAATAGGCACTTCATAAAATCACTATGATCGATAACGAAATTAATTAATATTTAACAATCCCTGATTGTTAATTAATAATTCAATTATGGTTTTACTGATGGGATCAGTTTTGTTTATTTTTTTTGTTGTTGTTTGGTGTCTATTCAAACTATATAGTTAATCCGTTTATGGTTTTTAGTGACCTTGTTAATACGAAACAAAAAAAAATTAGTATACTAATCATATTGCATACGATTAATATGAGAAATGCCGTACCACTACGTAACAACATAAATTAAAATATTAATCTAAAACGAGCATAGAAGAGCATTAATTATGCTGAGGGGTTTAATCGGTTTTGTTAAACTTTATCGGGATTACATTATCGATATATTCTGCACATGTTTAGTTTAGCGTTGGTTTTTTTTTTTTGGTCATCAAAATTGAATGTCGTTTTATATGTCGCAGGTAAATCATTTACAGTGTTATAGTGTATGTCTTTTTGCAATCGCCCGCTAGCTAATTTTGTTCAACATTTATGTGGTAAACATTTTCAGTGGTATACCGCTAATATATTAACAATACACCACTGATACCTATTGCTACACTTTCACCCATTTATGTATAATTTAATATAAAATTCAATACCAATCAAATTAACAAGACAATCAATGAAATCAAGTAAAAGAAATGTATCATAAAATCTTAATTCCATTTATATTTGAATATTTACATGCGTTTGTTTTAATATTTGAATATTTGACCGTTTTATTAGGCGAAATTCAGTGCAAATTACAACTAAAGATTCAAACGGAACTCAACAGTCGGTTTATTGCCCCCATTTTTGGTCGCCAAGTGTACGATGTTGTTTTCATCTAATCGATAGACAAAACTACCTTTGGCGATAATGATTATGGCCAACATTGTGTAGATCTACAAAACCCAAATAGAAGACACAATCTTAGCACCTCACAGTTTACCTATCGGCGTTTAACAAACGATAGCATTCAAATATCAATTGTATTGAAATCATTTGACACTTGGATACAATCATTACCTTGTATTCTTAACACAGATATTATTTACGATTCATTTGTAAATTCATTGTTAGCCATTAAATCGATTACAAATTCTTACATCTATTACTTAATTATTTACTTATTTTGCATAAAATTGCTAAAATAAAAGCCAAAGTTTTATTTAATAAAATTATGTTACCAATTATGTCCAACAATTTTTTGTTTCTTATGATAAATATTGAAAATTAACGATATTTTTTTTCTTCGTTTATATTTTTGGTTTTCACTTTTAATCCACATGTGACTTAATAATTCGACAATAATTTCTCTTGGTTTTATTTACTTACACACCAGCTAGACAATTATGTAATCACATAATAATATTTAAATAGCGATTATGTGTCACATAAATACGACATATGAGTGCATATATTCAGCATATTAAATGCATTATGCTGAGCATCTACTTTGTTGACTAAGTGAAACGATTCATTTAAAATTTTGAATCAAAAGGTATTCCCAGACACATCAGAATTACCAATAATTCAAGTTTAAAAAGACAAGAGAATATGTAAATCACAGTAAAATTAGCCCACGATACACCTGCGAAACATTAAAAATTCTTTTTTTGGGTAAATTGATGTCTTCTGATAAATTTTTTTCCTTTCTTAGACATGCCGTCTCCACGTGAGCCATTAGAATTCATTAAGTGATTTCTTTTTATTTTAATTCACAGCAACTTTTCTTGTCATCATGACCGTGGATTTTGGTCTCTTTTTATCTTTTCATGTTCTTGTCTGAATTAAAATAAATCGTAGGAATAAAAAAAACGTGCTAATAAATCGCCGTTACTTAGAAAATAAAATAAAATCGTTTCACTTCTTAATAGAATAAAATATCACAGGTGGTAACAAGTCAATATGTGCTTATTTGTGGTATTCACATCTACATAATTTATTTTCGCACTATTTATTCAACTTCAACTTGATTGAATGTTTAACAATATAGAGCTTTGTTTAATCAAACAATATTCTATTAGATAAACTTATTTTTTTTTTATATGGAATTCTGGAATTTATCAATCGTCACACGAAAAACCACACACAATGACTAATAAATTAATAAATTTTAATCTAAAATAAATACTTAGCGATTTTAATTATAAAACGAAATAAGAGAATTGTCTACACAAATTTATAGGTAAAATGTAATTAACGAGAATTATTTATTTGGATTTTTTAGTGTAACTTTAATGGTACGACCATTAATGTGCCATTTATTTTGTGGTTATTGACAAAAGACCCAAAAACATCAAATGCACATGATTTTTTTTTAGATTATGGATTAATTATCCAAATCTTCCTAATAAATGTTGATTGATTTAACATTGAATAACAAGTTTTTGCCAAAATTAAAAAAAAATTAAATTGGAAACCATAAAATTCACCATTCAAAATGAAACCCGTTTAAATTTGTTACTTTTATATTCACTTTATTTTAATTTATTTCTTTTATTTTATTTTTTTTTATTTTTTTGTGCAGAACAACAGTGAATGTCAAATATGTTTTATAAAATCAAGATCACCCTAAAAATGTTCAAATAATAAAAATGTTTGATTCATGCATGTTGTTTTAATGCATAATTAGACTCCTTGATTTGTGTTGTTATTCACAATCCATGGAATGGAAATGGAAACTACCATACAATTATTATAACATATCTTGAACTCAACGTAACAAATAGATACACCTAAATTGGCGATTTTTTTTTCTTTTAATTCTTTAACAATCAACAAACCAAACTAAATAATAATAAGACACAAATCAAATTGTTTGTATCCACTGTGACCATTTAAAAAACTAATATTCAACTATTTTATTGTTGAGTCAGAGTGATCTCAAACGTTAATTAAATAAAGACGATTCAAAATAAATAACAATGTTAGTCTAGAACTTTATGAGATTTAAATGAAATAATGAAACAAGAAAAAAAAAATAAAATTTTAATTCAGTCATGTCAGGTAAACTGTCCCAAATCAGTGAAGACGATTATGAATTCAATTAATTTATAGATGATCAATTCGTGATCTCCATACCCGATCAATACTTGACAATCGCACAAAGCCATACTCAATCTATTGTAAGAGACGATGTAATGTTGCAATACCATTTCAGTTACAATGTTCAATAATAAATAAAGGTGAGCCACAGAAGTAATGCACCTTTATGGTTTTCATGTATACATTACATGTAAATTTAAATTGAACGAAAAGTGCATGCGCCTTAATATTGGCCAGTATCAATCTTTTGCCATTCAACATAAAATAAGAGAGAAATTACTTTCTCTTTCATTCACAAAAATTTGCAACAATTTTTTTTTTCGTCAATTTACACTGTTTAGTTTCATTTTTCGTTATTATACAAGATGTAATAAAAATGTGCGCTTGAAGCATCAAAGTGTTGAGCTAGTTTCATTTTATATACCAAATGCCGTTATACATTTCAATTGAAATTCAGTTAATTTTGCCACTATTAAGTAATTGGTAATAATTAGGTCTTGGCAAATAAACATGATTAATAGATTCATTTAAGTGTGGCTCGTTTAGTTGATCTTGATTTTATAGTAGACAACATTTGATTTTTAAATTGCGTCATTGTACAATTAACTTTTTTGTGATTGATTGACAATTGCAATTGTAATGACAGTCTTGTTTTTCCTTAACAATTTCGTTCATTTTCTCTTGTTACAATACATTCAATTTGAAATTACAATTAAGGGACATCCGTTAATAGTTATTTCCATTGACTTATATTTTACATAAGCCAAATATAATAGAATCTATTGCATAAATTCAATTTTAAATATTCGATAATAATGATTGGTTATGCGTATGAAATTTTCTTTTGATTTGTGGTTAAAAATTTTTTTAAAATGAATAACAAAAACTATCTAAATTAAGACTTTAAACTTTAAACGTTACCGTATTTAAATCGCGTTCACTTTTAAGCTTCTCTTGATTTTTGTATAAAATTAATATGAAACTCTATAAGAAATCAATTTTTGTCTCTTTAAGTCTCTTTATTCCTTATGTATTTAATATGAATATTGTTTTTTTATTTAATAAAATCAAAAACTGAAATCACACACAATAATTTCACTTGCGAATCTCTTTAAGTTCTCCTTTCTTTTTCCACTTTATTCACATTTAATATATTTAAAACTTTGTACATAAAAATTAACAAAATTAATATTCAACGGATTCCACTAAAAACCAACAAAATTATTTTTTTTAATCTTAGTTGTGTAATATCATTCCGTTTAATGAACTATTTTGCTGTTAGTTGATTTTTTAAATAGACGATATATCCGTCAATTTGATTAAACGTTTGTTATAATAAAAAAAATTCTGTATGAATTTACTTTATTTCATTCCATTTACTACTGTTAACTAAAACAATTGATATTGTAATTTCAATATAATCCGTTTTATCTAAAATAAAATAATTTTTTGATTGCACTTTTATACAAAATGAAAAGGATTTGATTTAAATTTTATATAAAAATCGGAAAAAAATTATTTAAACGTTTTGTCTCATCAACGGTTTCCACTTAACTAAATCCAGGTGAATGATTGTCGCATTACCTGATTTGTTTTATTGGTGGTGCTGAACGGAAAATTGTGGTGGTATGATAATTTCTTTTCATACGAATTATTGACAGTAGGAGACAAACGTTACACAGACGTAACTACCTTTAATCATAATTTTGTTTTTTTTTTTCTTTCGTATTTTCTGGTCAATAAAGCATACAAATAATTACAAGGAATGGATTTTAATTTTTTTTTTATTTTTGTTTCTTTAAAGCATTAATGGAAGCAATTAGCTTTAGTGGTTTTGCTAATGCTACCCGTTTACCATTCTCAGAATAATATCGCCACACTCCAATCTCAAAGTCCCATTATAATTCCTAGGATCAACAAATATTACTAAACAATAGTAAACAGAATACGTTTAATGGAATCCAATGAATCTACAACATCTTCAGAATGTATAAAAATAAAACCTTTTAAGGAATAAAAGTAATTGAATAGAAATTTAAACAAAAAATTGCAATTGATGTTCTATTAATAGAAATCGGAAGTTATTATATTTAGCATTCATTTAAAATCGGATGTATCCAATCAGTTTAAGATTATTAGGAAATTAACATTCATCGAATGTTCAAGATCTATTTCTTGAGTAATCTAATCTGTCTCAATGCGAACCAGTCAGTACAACTACGAAAGTCTATCAGACACTTAATAAAAATAACAACTTTACCATATTCAACACCTTTGCTATGAGTTGAAATGGACCAATACACCATTTATGTGATGCAACATTACTCACTTGTCGCATTTTAGTTTATTTTTTTTACCTTTTCCCCACATTCATTAATGGTCAAACGATAGTAAATTGCTGGATTGCATTAATTACCATTTTTTTTTTATGAAATATGCAATTTTTTTATTTGAAATTTATTATTTTAATTTTGCATAATATTTATCATGTTATGTTTTTCATCTCTTTAATTTTCCAAACGATCAAAGAAAAAAATTCATAACATTAGTGTATATAAGCTGACCCGATTAGCTCATAACATATCGATTTGGGTTCACAACGGTTATGGTAAAATATAAAGTGTTCAAGGAAAACCAAATACAATCCATAACCATCTTTGAAAATGCCACCAGTCTATGAAACTAATGGATGTTAATGCTCTTTTAACATTCAATTTAAACCATCGATCTTTTAATTAATTCAATTCAAATGGTGATTATATACGTAACTAAATTGTTTGTTTTATTACAGCTCATCCAAAATTTGAGTGTCTTTGACCAGACACAGACATCCCATGGTTCCATAAGAAAAGCCTTTCTCTTTATGTTTGCGAACTTAAATTGATCCGATGAAAAACATTTTTATTATTTTAGCCCATTCAACCAGATGTAAGTCGTGAATTAATTTGGCCGCTAAAATTTAAAAAATTTCATGGTTTTTCTTACAATATTTATTTGTTTTCATAGGTTTTTTCGAATATTTTACATTTTTGAACTTGACATGACTTTGAATTTACCTAATAATTGTTAATAATAAATTCATTAGAGAATTATGCATAAGTTCATATGATTATGTTGTCATAAACAATTGTGATTACTAACTATAGTGTAGCATAATGTTATATGTATATTAGATTACTTATAAAAATTGCAAAGTCCAATGACACAGCATTATTCCATCATACCGAATTTACTGAATACCATGAAGAAATGACCTCGAATTATTTTTTTTTTAAAGTTAAAATTATTTGCAAGATGATTATGACGAATTCTTTATTTAATTTAGTCTATGAGACATCGTTAAATTATTTACCTTTGGTTCCGAAAAAACTTGCACTTTTATTCATAATGAAGTGGTAAAGACCTCAGTGTCATTTCATACTGTACTAATTATCATTTATTGTCAGACATTAATAAATTATTGGAAAATTGTATTCCGCAGTGAATAACACAAAAATCACTAAGTTATACATCGATATCCATGAACATTATACTTAATTGAATGCAAGTGGTATATTGGTGATGCAGTAATACGGCCGATGAATGGCTAATAAAATACCAAATTACAAGAATTTTAAATAATAAACATCAGACACAATTCAATTATTCATTCATACCAATTACATTTACCATACAATACCAATATTAAATAACCGGCATAATGACAACATACGATTATTTCATTATCAATTGTTGAATGAAATATTGAACGTATCTATGGTACTTCTTCAAATATTCAATTACGATTAGATCGGAATATATGGAATTGTAATTCATTGTTGTGCTTATCATACGAAGGTGTTGTGTCTCTATTACAAATCAAATTATTTTATGATTAATAGACAAAGAGAATTTGCTTACAGTCAACAATTGAAAGTTATTGTTAGTCTGAGGTAAACGGATTCACTAGTTCACGCACAATATATGATTTTATCGTCTGTTATCATTGAACAATATACAAATAAATTTACATATTGCGAATCAATTCTTTTATGTTTTCATTTTTATTGTTGTTTTACACTGCTGTTTTATATTATGAATATTATAAATGAATTAAAATACCTGCTAATTAATCAGATAAAGGTGGGTGAACGCAAAAAAAAAAATAAAACTGAATTAGGTCGAGTACACAAATTTATGCTAAATATTTTTCCAAATGCAATCATCATCAAATCTTTTATTTACTAAATTCAGTAAATGAATATCACACACCTACATATGATAATCATGAATTAATTGACATACAATTTGTTCGGTGTTTTCACTCTAATTCTTTTTTTTTTTGTTTATTATGAGAAATGTTAAGTAAAACGTTTTATTTGTATTTTATTTTGGCAACGTTGAATTTTATGCTAAACGATTCACATGTATACGATGATTTTTATTAAATCAGGTCAAAGTAAAAACAGAAGTTGTGTGCACTTTTATGTGCTACTTAAGTTTAATCTCATTGGATTTTTTTAATTGATGTAATTCATCCTGCAGATTTCATTGAATTGTATTAGATTGTATTCAGAGAATTGACCTTCCAGTTGGTGTTTGACACTTGTTGGTTCATTTAATAAATATTTAAACAATTTGTTTTTTCTTTATTTTATTAACAACAAAACTAATTACAAATATGTCTATTCTTTGGTAATCATATTATGTTTGCAATGCTTCCATTAATTGTAGGTTTCCATAAATCACACGGTATGTACTTTTGGACAAAATTTTTTATTTTTACTTGCAATGTACTTCATAGTAAGACACTAATGGATGAGTAATTTCTTTTTCAGTTTGGTAAAAATTCAAATTTATTTAGTTACCAGTCGCCTTTATGAAGGTCGTTATCACTGGTTTCATATGCATACATATGTAAAATCACTTGATGCATTATTGAAAATTATTTTATTATTCAGTTTTATTTTCTTGACGTACTAACGCGCCCCCGAGTTCAAGAAGGTAATTATCCTTCGTGTTATATTACACGCGCATTTAATGGGATTTAGCATGATTATGTGTGGTATACAGAAAATTTTGTATGTGAAAAGGTATTACAAATTCAATTACTTACTGTGAAAAACATCAGCGCACTCGTCCTTAATCTTAAAAAAGTTCATGTTTATATTACACATATTGAAGTACTTGAATTAACTGTCGTCTTGATGAATTTTATTAAGATGACGGTGATCAACAGCTTTATTATTCTTGACAAAAACTATTGAAATAATAGTCTATGACATTTGGCGAGCGTAACAAGTACATTAATCACTTTAAATAGTTGGAAAATCTAATTCATTATAATAAAATGGATATAAATTCTACGATAAATCCGTCATTTATACTCTTAAGTACTGTATTGCACTATAATTTTAATGAATAATAATGATATTTTTACTGTAAAATGTGGGATAAATATTTGACCGCAGACTGATGAATTGTTTGTTTTTCCAATTACATTGAATTTATTGAACACTGATCAATTCAATTGCTAGTAAATTATAAACTGCCGGATGATGATTAAATTTTATTTAAATGTAATAACAGCAATAACGGGTATTTGAGATGTAACTAGTCACGATTGATATGATTTATTGCTACAGAAGCAGGAGGCTGTTTGACAAGACATGACGAAGATGAAGAGGATCAAAAACACACTTCCGATTGGCAGGTGCATTTTTTGCTATGGTAAATGTGACATTGATTTTATAATTGGCGGTATCTAATTATCTCCATATTGCAAGAAGTGAGTGAGAAGAATCCCTTAAATTATTTATCAATTTATGGTAAACGATATTTCAACGGCCTGTATCGTGTTGGTAGTGCAGGGAGTATATATGTTGGTGCACAATAGATTCAACTCGATAAATGTTGGTAGGCCTCACTCAATATTTTTGACAGCTTCTCTCAAACCAAAAGCTTATTTCTTAAAGGCATTTAACGCTGCATTTGTTGAGAGAACATTTATACCCTTTTCCCATTCAGTATAGTATAAATAAAAATGTTTTGATGTCAATATATTTCATTGAGAACAAATAAGAGGTAAAGGCATATAGCAACTCGAAATAATATATTGCCTTTTTCCATCATTTTTACCACTTTTTTTCTAGTTAGCTAGTTAATAACAGTGTGTGATTGTGGAGGCACAAATTGAATTAAAAGCAGCCTCCGCATTAGTTTGAGTGAATTTAGTTGATTTTAGGATAATAGAAATATGGTAAAATGGAGCGAAGAATAAAATTGAAGTCGTTGAACAGTCATATAACGTGTAAAATATGTCGAGGGTACTTCATCGATGCCACTACGGTGACCGAATGCTTGCACACTTGTAAGTGGAGCAGACAACTTCTTTTCTGGTGAATTGTGGGTTTGCGATAAGGCCGACTAATTTGTGTTCTCATTCCAGTTTGTAAGAGCTGTCTGGTGAAGCACTTGGAGGAAAAGAATACTTGCCCTAACTGCGAAAATGTGATCCACCAGAGCCACCCGCTGCAGTACATCAGTTTCGATCGGACGATGCAAGATATTGTTTATAAGTTAGTTCCTAATCTACAAGAAAGTAAGTGTATACGTATGTGTAATCAGTGGTGCATAAATCTAAGCTAATCATTGAAACTTTTAGATGAAAACAAACGAGAAAGGGAATTTTATAAGTCACGGAATCTTCCATGTCCTAAAGATATGCCACAGAACCATGAAATGGAGGAAACGACTGAAGTTAATGATGCACATAAGGACTCCGACTGCCATCGACTGGATGAACAAGTGAACGTTTGCTTTGAATGTTTGAGTGCTAATCTGAAGAAATTGAAACGGTGCTTTATTCGATGCAGTTCACAAGCAACCATCACACATTTGAAGAAATATATAGCTAAAAAGATTTTAGACGGCGGAATTGATAAGTACACTGAAGTATGTTTATTTGGCTAAAACAATTATCACCGATCAACTGTTATCGCTTATTTACATGAAATTTATTTGCAATTGTAGGTAGATATCTTGTGCAATAACGAATTACTGGGTAAAGATCACACGCTTAAATTCGTTTACGTGACACGGTGGCGTTCGCGAGAGCCGCCACTGAGACTTCAGTATCGGCCACGAATTGATTTGCTAAACAATTAATTGCGGTTGTACATAGAGCGAAGGTTTCCACAGTGATGGCATTCTTAATTGAGAGAACAGGAATGTCATTATTTTTTTAATAATTCAGTTTTAGTATTAATTAAGACTCTTTTCCCATCCAACATATCCAAGGATATTGGTACCACGTTGGGAAATTATTTATATTTGGGAAAGGATACGTGTAAATGATTTCACTATAAATACGGAATGTTTTATTTAGATGTAATTGATAAGAATCAATTGAAATATTCATATTTATCATTTTAGGAAATAGAAAACCATTTTACATATAACAAGGATATGAATTATTATTTTATATTAAGTAATTTCAGTGTCAATTAAGTTGATCTTCTCATTTTATTAATTGCTGCAATTTCCTAATTGTGCTTATTAGCATACCGGTATTAAAAATATTGGGTATAATTATTTTTTAGCGAGTAATAATTGAAATTACGAACGAATTAAGAAACCAGTGCTACCAACATAATAACTCCATTCCATAGACTCATTGTGACGTTCGGCACAAAATGTCTTCAGTTTACCGGGATCCTTCATCCGATTCTTACGTGTTGCGAAATTGTTCATTTTAATTGTCTTATTTTTGTGATCGTTTTATTGGTTTTGATTAATTCTATTGTTAATTTTAACTTGTTTCGGTGAGTGTTAAGTGATAAAATGAGTGAAAGTTAAATGTGGTTTGTGAAGTGTTGTGAATTTTTGTGAAATATTTTTTACTTCACTTCTCATCGGCCATTTTATATGTGAGTATTTTTTGTTTTATATTTATTCCATAATGTTAGCTAAATATCTCATTCTGAATATTCTCATTGGATTCATCATTCTTTCTTGTGCAATTTAAAGTACAATTAAATGCAGTTTAGTAAACATTTTTATTCTCATTTCTACATGATAATGTGGCTCTATTCCATAGACGGGAAAACTACACCTGAAAATTGTTCACTCAAATATTTTGTCCATAATTATTCATATTCCGTTCCTCTTTGTTTTCTCTACATTTCGAAGCTCAATTGGGCAATTTATCTTATAACCATTGAATATTTAAGAAACCAATCAATTTGAATCAAATTGTGAATGGTTTATCAATTCTAATTACGGAGAGTTTCATACTTTTCTACAAGTTCATTCAAACCACACAAATGTGAAAATGCATTTCGATACCACGAGGCGCTGTAATCTGAAACTTTAGAAATGACATGTAAACTTTTTAATGTAAACATAAGCACGTTGTACAAAATAGAGTGTTTTTATTTTTGATTGAATCTGAAATCAGATGATTTATGCGACAGACAAATTAATTGTCTAATATTTGAGTTTAATTAATAATAATAGTAATTAAAAAAATAATCAGTGTTAAATGACGTTATATTATCAGTGTGATAAAGGTGCACAACTCCAGGTAAATAATTGAGATAATGAGATATTGAAGTGATAATAATCGTGGTGCAATTGGAAAATTTTAGTCGAATGATTTCGGAGGCCACTTTTGGTGTGATTTATGTGAGAAAGGATTCGCTACTCAACAGATCTTGTTTCAACATCAAAGCGAGCATGTGAAATGTAATATAAACGGATGTTTGGTGGAAGGTTCTCCAAAATTTATCGAGAATCATGTGAAACTTCAACACAATAATGGAATTTACGAACGACTCATGAACTTAAACTCGGAGGAAGATTTACAGAAATGGAGAGAAGAACGGAAAAAGAGGTACCCAACCAAGGAGAATGTTGCATTGCGTCAATTGGCCCAAGCAGAGAAACTAAAAAGAGGTGAACGTTTGGAAGCTTCAAAGAGCCGTTTTGGAAAAAATCGTCAATATGGTGAAGACATCGGTAAACAGTCTCAACATCAAAATAAAGAGAGATCTAAACGGAAGCGTAAACGTAATAATCAAAGGAGTAATACTTCCACGAATTTAAATGACAATAGAGAAGATGAATTGGATGAAGACGAAAATCCCAAAAGGAATAAGTTTCTTGGTACTAGTACGTTAACTAAATACAAACACAAATCCATTGAGACTAACGCTTTGGCCAACATACTTGGGATGTATGGTAGTGATGATTCCAATAGTGGTTCAGATGAGGATGAGGAAACCACGGAAGGTAATCTGAATACCGACAATAATCTGATAGTAGCACAAGTAGATCTGAATAATTCCACTGTTAGGGCTACTATAAAAGATAATTTATCTGATACCGAAGAAATATCTGATATAGTAGAAGTGGCTTCACCTGATGATGCAGTGCAAGATGAATGTGAGCAAAGTGACAGTGATGCGCCATCGGAAGTAGCAATAGAAAAAAGTACAGATCTGCCCTTTCCTCCAGCATCCACTTCATGTGCTGTTAATCGCAATTGTAACAATAGAACAAGTAATTCCAAAGAAACTCCAGTTTCTAAGAATTTTTCTGTAATTAAAAGACAAAACAAAAGATTTCGACAGAACACAATGCTCGAGAAATTATTAGAGAACGACATTCGGCATGAAAGGAATGTATTGCTACAATGTGTGAGGTATGCAGTTGAAAATAATTTCTTTGATGCAACTTGTTTATGAAGACTATGGAATTATGTAATTCAATTAATTCATTGAATGACACTAGTTCAGCATTGTAATTTAAAGTGATACTTTCAAGTTTTGTAATATAAAAACCAATAAAAATTCACAGTAAGAGAAATGTGTTATTCTGTTATAAATAATATTTATTTTACAAGAAATTGCCATTGGGTTTAATCCGTTCAACGGATGTCTCATTTGACATCAATAAAATCAATTTATTTCTCCAATAATATTAAATTGAATGTCTTAAGGGATAATTTTTATTGTTTTCTGTTGGTTAAATTCTATGGAGAAACATAATAAATTTTGAATGTAATTCAAGTACAAATTAAAATTGGATAAACGATATGAAATCGTTGTTGGATGTAGCATACAATTTATCATAATTGTTTTAGGAAGGTCAAACACACTTTAGAATCCAGATCGGTTCAAATAATTTTCCTGGAATTTTTGGTATGAAATTGAATTGATTTAACCAAGGATAAATTCATAAATAGGATGTCATTGAAAATGCTGCCTATTGACAGAAATGCTTGTGGTTATTCATAATGAGTTGTATACGCTAAACTGTTGATTGTTACGGTGTGATGCTCTCGAATTATATTATTTTTTAATGACTATTGATCTCGGTGATATATTTTGTTAAGAGAGCAACAATGTTTGATGAGATTCAATGGTATTTTAAATGTTGACTTTGAAACTTTTTCTTGAATGTGATTACCTACATAGATTTGTATTTATGTAAGTTTCTTTATTCCCTTTGGTAAGTCACTTATGGGTTATGGACTACATTATACAATTATTTATTATTATTGGTAAAAAGTTGTTCAATGAAAGTTATATGCATAACAGATTGAAATAAAAATGATTCAAAAAATAAGAAATGAAATAATGTGATATTTCAAATGAATTTGATTACCACAAATCTCTTGTGAATAAGAAAATGGTGAATACTATAAGCGTCAAGTATTCTCAGGTGGTTTCAAAAGTCAAGAAAAGTGTTAGTTGTATGTATCATAAACGTAGTAACATTGTCCGAAATGATGTGTTGTGGGAATTTATTATCGAAGCTGAAAATATGTTGGACGATCAATAAAACAGATTGCATTATAAATGTAATTTTATATTACACCTTTATTGGTACAATTAGTCATAAACACAATTTTACTATGGATTTTTTCTTGGTACATTAAATAGAATTAATTCTGTGTTCACAAATATTACATTATTATTATTCTTTTATTATTCATAATACATTAACCAGTGAATTTTCACTTCTCTTGAGTAATTAATTAGAATAATTATTTAAAAAAATTTCTTTGTGATTCATAAGAGGGGAAGAATTGATTTATTTCATTCATTAGTTATATTAAATATTATTGATTTTAAACATATCGGCGGTCATTTGGTGGAGACGCTATTTAAATTCAGCAATTTAATTTGATTTGTTGTACCGTTTTAGAATTGTACATAGTGTTTACATAAATACATATTATTGAATGGATTGTATAAAATTATAATTTTTATATTTGATATACAACATTCACTGATTAGTTTCTTACAGTTTTTAATAGTTAGAATATTCTTTTCTTTTTTATTTTTAAATATACAAAATCGAAAAATACATTATATTCCAGGTATTAATTGCATTTTAAAAAATGGAAAACGAAATGCATTCGTTAAAACACTCTATTCACTTTAACAATTGAATTACGTCCTCTTTACCTTATAGTTTCTTTTTCAATTTCATCATAAGACACACAATCTCACATTCCCTAAATTATTTTATATGGAATATTATTACTTAAAAATGATTTTTATCTTATTTTTTTTAGATATTGGATAGTTACATACATAACATTGATCTGTAGTTAATTAGATGTCTACTACTGAATTTCTGTAAGTAATTATTCTGATTTATTTATTTTGAATATTATAACTCTTAGGCATTCCAAGCCATCACGACTTTTTTAAATGGTACAAATATCCCTTGATTTGGATCACTGTAACACGGAAAAATTAACATTAGCATGAGAAGTTAGTTTTACTTTATCGTATAAAATCAATTCTTACCAATCGAAGAAACGGCGTCCATCAATTGAACCATCACAATCACCCAATTTATTTTGTAACTGTAGGCCAACATATGTTTCTTCAGCGGTGAAAGCATCAACCACCAATGGTCCAACGTAACGAACTCTTCCAATCACGACACGTCCATTTTTGGCAATAACTTTGGCTAAAAATCCCGGTTTTAAACATTTTGATGATTTTGGAAGAAATGGTAATGCCTGCTTAGAAGGAACGTAATCTACAATAAAATAAGATTAATAATCACTGAAGGTGATCCGAAAGAGAAATCAAATGTTACTTCTCATTATGTCAGCTTCCGAACTACGTCTATGATTTGATGTTTCCATTAGTGGGCCCAACTCCTCGGCATACAATGAACGTTGCACAAAATCATCAGCTTCATTTAACAAACTATCTGTTGATCCACTTGAATAATTTCGCATCGCGAATTTAGTATTGCCGATTCCATTAAATCGTCTAGCACAGGTGCATTCAAATCGAAGATCTGGCAAAGATCCACGAATACTTTGTCCACTCAATGCACGTTGATTATCATTGATTTGTACTCGTGGCGTATAGTGCATACTCTCTGATGTTCTCATACCACTGCCACAGTTACCATGATTCTGTTTACAAATGGCACATAATACA
This sequence comes from Coboldia fuscipes, assembly GCA_001014335.1. Taxonomy (NCBI): domain Eukaryota; kingdom Metazoa; phylum Arthropoda; class Insecta; order Diptera; family Scatopsidae; genus Coboldia; species Coboldia fuscipes. The sequence continues at coordinate 29,970 of JXOR01000352.1, forward strand.
ATTGGTACACTACGGGATCGATTTGCTTTATTCAATAAACCGTTTGAGTAACGTGAACCCATTGATGAACTTTTGCATGAATCAAAGGAATCACCATGTTGACGCCAATCACCGTGTGATGTTTGTGTACCAAAACTAATTTCATTTACCGTCCACTGTGATATACCCGGAGAAGTGATACTAGTGCTGGAAGTCAATCTAAAATTAGACGAATAATTGAAAACCATATTGAAAGATAGTTCAATTACATGTTCAATTATAATCAATGAATTGTTACCCTTTTGATGTGAAATCAGGTGTTTTTAAAGTATTTCCTTTATAATATTCTTGATTTGTGTCATGCTGATCACCGTCCTGTAATAAATGATCGGCTGACCGAGATAATTCAGGTACCATACTTGTAAAATTGATATCACTTAAGAGGACACGACGTGCTTCCTGTGTTTTCTCAGACACACTGGAATGACAAACAATTAAATTTGGTATTGTGAATGAAATCGAAACGGAAATTTAATTTCAAATTACCGTAAAGAAGGTCTGGTTACAGTTCCACCCCATGGAGAGACAAATTTTGATGGTAACGTAAAGAATCCATCTGTACCGTATTGACTAATTCCAAGTTGATTCTCTGACCCCCATTGTTCAGGTAGTGCCGATATCACTGTTTGAGCAGAACTACTACGTTTCGGTGCCGATTTTAAACAGTCAGATGCAATTGGACGCCAAGTGCGGTTTATCGGATAGAGATAAGCTCTTGCGTTGCGTGAAAATTTAACTGCCAATGGACAACGAGTCGATGTATGACGGGTCTGTGCCAATGCTTCTCTGTGGATAATTGGTCTAAATGTGGATAATGAAAAATCAATGTCATTTCAAATGGAATTAAATTAAATTGATATTCACCTGTATGGTGGTGGATTAGGGCATGTATTCCTTCTACCCATTTCCAGTATATTCTCATCGGCAATACCACACTTTGAAATATCCGTTTCTAATATAATATTACCATGGGTCCATTTACGGCAACTAAATGATTTATTTGTTGGCATATGACCAACTACTTGTTGACCATCTCGTTGATCTGAGCTCGATTCACGATCCATACTAGATGATTTGTTTGATTCATACATTGGTTTTGTATTTTCATCACAAAAACTATCAAAACTAGAAAAACTATGACGCTTATCGTCATCATTAAAACCAATATTTGTGCTCATCGATTGTGGTAATAAATTTGATTCATGTTCAGTTGACAGTGATGAAAATTTAACAAGAATTGGTGTACCGGTTGTTCCAATCGCTTGTAATGGTTCAAAGTCTGCAATTGATTCTAAATCCTCTGGATGTATATCTTTGTCATATGCAGAGAAAATCAATTCAATGTCATCAACATCTTCTTGATTATCGGTTGAATTCAACTGTAATGTTTTTACGAGTTTTTCACTGCCACTCATCTCTGGGTCATGAGCATTATCCTCGAAAACGGAATCATCACCATCTGATGCTGAACGGGCACTGGTTACCTCCTGGGAATTAAAATCTGTCTTCTTTGAATTTTTTTGGGCAACTGATTCTTCCGGTTTCGATTGATTTGCATTATCACTTGATTCTAATGTTTCTGATTTCTCATCATTATTTTTTGTATCTGATTCTGATTCATCTGATTTCGATGACATTGGTGCTGGTTCACTAGTCGTACTTGATTCTGTGTCACCACTGTCCAAAGTAATGTTTGACGTTACTTTAATTTTCACATCAATTTTTGATGCCATTGGATTATGTTCGTCCTTGAATGTGTATGTTGGAAAAAATTCAAATGTTGGATTTACTGCATGTTTTGTTGTAGTTGTCGTTAAAATCTCATCCGATTTATCAATATCATTTAATTCCTGATTAATAACGTATCTGTTACGGGTACTAGAACGTGATGATGTTTTAACACTATGATGAGATTCCACAGACCGTCCAGTCTCTGGAATTTCTTCATTTTCATCACGAAAGGTCACCTTATGACTAATGATTCTTTTACTCTCTGGTTCATTTAATTTAATATTTTCTGTTTGTTTATCATTTGCATAAATTCGTTTACCCTCATTTATAACATGATGTGCTTCCAGTTGACGTTTCAATTGGTCAATTTCATTTCGTGCTTCACCTAAGGCTGTACGCAACGATATAACTGTATCATGCAATGCTTTCACTGTATCCAGCTGATCCAATGATTTAGTATCCGTTTCAATTGTATTAAAATCAATTAAATTAGACGTAGCCATTTGAATGGTTTATTTTTTTGTTTTGGGGGGCAGACATTCAAGATACCATCAATGTATTTGCATGCAAATGATTTTGTTTTTGTATATAACTAAAAATAGAACGTAACCAATCACAGTTTTAAATGTGATACGGTGAACAGGGATAAAATTAAAAGTTTAATTATAGAAAATGTGAACTTAGAGTACCATTCTATAATGGTTTTAATTATAAAAGAAAAAAAAATTAGGGTAAAAGCTAATGGCACAAATTTAAAACTCACGTAACAAAGTAATAAGGGTTTAAAAATAGTTGAAATGTTTATAATACTTCATATTAAATGGCATTGTTCGCAAAAAAATTTCACTCATTGAACAGTGAAACCAATAAAATAAAAAAGAATGTAATGAAAATTCTCATATATCTCACATAGTCATGGGTTGGCTTAAAATAGTTTAACTGTTCAGTATATTCGTTCTACGCTGTGTGCTGTAATTAAACCAGTGGTATATGAACCATAACAGATGAAATATTGATATGAATTTCAATTTAAAAGGGAATTATGTTTAATTAAAATCAATTTAGTTTCGTTTTGGCTGGATAAAAGCGGTATGTACAATATTAAAAGAAATATTGGAAGTCTTGTATTCTTAGACTCATATTACTTTGCAATGTTCAATGTTCAATGTTTCAAAATTCATCGTCTGATATTAAAGGTCACAGCCAATGTATTAAATGACTGTAATAATGATTTCATTTAACGGTGAAAAGACTCAGAAACGTATTATGGAAATAATGAGTTTAATGTAGCAAATGCATGTTAGATGCAATTATTTGTTGTAATAAGATTCTACCGATTCAATAGTTGACAAAATCATTAATGTAGGTATTGCCTCGTGATAAGAATGAATATTGGTAATAAAGAATTTATTAAATCACTTTTATCTTGTCTCGTGTATTACAATCGGATATGTGGAAATATATTCTTGTCATTGAATGTGGAATATGGAATAGTTACCGTGATAAAAATAATATTAATGGTTGTGTATAACAAACATGGAAAGGGACAATGTTAATGTGTAGACCCTACCACCCCACGTGTTTAAACGCACAACAGTAGTCACCCTGATTCTAATTTCAATTTTATGTGTGTCGTTCAGGTGTAACATAAAATTTCAGGTGCTCTTCAATAATAATCGATATTACTTTAAACATGACTAGAGTTAAATAAAAGCCTAAAATGTTTATGTGATCAATTGCGTCGATAATTTATAAGTGATTTTAATTACATTATATACATTTTATTTGAAAATTAACAATCTGGTGAAATCCGATACTGGTTGAAACACATTCATTACAATAAAAAGCTTCTATTTTCTTCAAAGAAACGCTGAATTGAATTTATAATTGCATTAGATATAATTTCTAATTACTGAATGTATTTAAATTAAATCCATAATTTGGTTAAATTACATTCGAAGGTTTCTGTCGAATAAAAAAGGTACGAATTATATGAAAAGTTGAATTAGTTCAAGGATACAATGAAAGATTGAAAGTACTTGGGTTTTCTTTTCTACACGAATTTTTTTTTTTTGGTATTGTATTGATTTTCTTTTATTATTCTAATGATTTTACGTCGCTCACAATGAATGTAAATAAGATAATTTAAATTCATCTTGATTGCTCAATAGGTTTTAACAGAAAACAGAATAATATATCTGAAGGATCCATAATCAAGTTGGATTTATTATGAAAAGCTCTGTTATGACAGAATGTTATAGCATAAAGTTGGTAGTATAATTTGTGAGTTACAATTCTCAACCCGATATTCTCACTTAGTTTTATTGAAACATGTTTTTCTTAAAACGTAAGATGGTCTCCTTCTTGAGACTGATAAAAATATTAAACATCATTTGTTGTCACATCGTTATGATAATTTTAGGAATTTCAAAACAATTCATAATAACATATCAGTCGCATTAAAATCTTATACTTTCTGACTCCAATTAGCTGAAGTGATATTCAACCACAATTTACACCAAGAGAGAGCTAATCATTTTGTCAACGGGTGAATTATTAACGAATAAACACAAAAACACTTCATTAAATTTTTAACCACAAAACACTGTGAATTTACTTTTTTTATATTTGATGAAACTAACTTTAAAGATCCAGAGCCCACATAAAATTCTTTGATTTATATTGGTAGCGTATTTGAAATGAAAACTGATTCACCTTATTGCCAAACACGAACTGAATCAGAATCAACGTATTCAGGGAGAGCCTCAATTGATTTAATATTGTGCCTTCTATCAGAGAAACGTTAACTTTTAAGAGCGATGCTCAATATAAATTTGATGAGAATATTGTTACTGGGATGAATACTCACATTAATTGGTACCTTTGCGAATAATATTCCTGGACTCTCTCTGCAATTATGGTACTCTCGAGTTCTCAACCGTGAGAGTAACTAAATTGCGTATTCTTTTTAAGGATATTCGTGGGGAAATGTTGGAGTCTTCATCAAAGTTTTAATGTTAGTTGGTATACTAACAGCAGCAGAAGCAGATGATTCCGGGCGGGTGGTATTAAATAAACAACAAACCAAACTATACTGATATGAACAAAACCGAAAAATGAAAATTATTAAAGTATTGCAACCCTTAAAGTGTTCTCGGCGCGACATTCACGTCACAACTCGCGTCGTCCAAAACAAATGTTACCCTCCATAGAAACGGTGGGCGACTCATAATAAATGAGTTCAAAGACATTGAAAATCCCAGTGAAGAGCCAATATAACTAACATTGAATTCAATATCGGTTCAGTTGGATCTGTATGAATTTCAGATCATTGAATGGTTTACATTTGTATCATTCTCGATTGATAAGAATCAACCTATACATAATGTTTGTTGCGCAATCGCTTATAAAAATCTCTCGTAAATTTGCTGACATTCGATTTATGCGGATAGCAAAAAACTGTGTGTACATTTCAATGTTTTCCACCCGCGACAAAGACAATAATACAGAGAATGTTGTAGAAAAAAAATCAACTAAAGTTTCGTTTGAACGATAAATTTTACTCGATTACCAAATAAGATTAGCTTGTTATGAAAGAAAATCAAGTTCAAGACCATAATTATTTTATGCGCCATAGAGACAGAGATGAAGCATAAATTTTATTATGTCATCGGATGCCAACGCATGTAAATAAGAAGATAATGGTAGCTGTATGTTTAACTATCAATTTGTAATCATATATTTTACTATCAATATTGAATGGTTAATGTAATGCTCTTCACCTCTTCAGAATATTTTACGATTGATTGGTAATTTAGTATGACAGTAAATTTTCAAGATGATGAAAGTTTAGGGACATTAAGTTCCTTGTGGCGCAATATATCAAATGTGGGCTGTTGTTATTTTTAGAATACAAATGCAATTTACGGCGGCTGTCATATCCAACGTTATACGATAACACCAAGTTGGACAAGTGAAGAATCAATTAATATTTGTAGCCGAATCAAATTTCATACCTGTCTTGAGGCAATTCGATTATATTAATTAATCACAGGTAAACAATTCTGTACGTATTCTCTTTCGTTTCAATCTCACCTAATTATACGGTTCCTAGAAATAAATAAACACAACCGATAACACCATTAAAGTAATAAGAAGTTGTTGGAATCCTTTTAATGATGAAAGAATTAAACGATAAAGAATCGAAGAAAACAAAAAAAGAAAGAAAATATTCATCACAATAATTTGCATATTGAATTGCCTGCGCGTCCCGCAGTTTATTTTCAATTTTTATATGGTGGAGGCTCGGGTTTAGTAGCAAACAGTCTTATCTCTTATACCTGCTGATGTCCATTCATGTCTTTAATTTATTTAAATTCTTATATTTCTGCCGTTTTTTTTTTGTTAAATTTTTGTTTTACTTTTACACCAGAATGATAATTCATTACTCGTATTCATGTATCTGCACATTGAATTTAATCCATTTGGTAATATTTATATGATAATCTTTATGAATCGAATTACAACTGACTCTAGAAGTATGTGTTAAAAGCTTTGAATATAAATAATTTTTGTTATTCATTTAAGTTCCATGTGTCGCAGTGTTGTTGCTTTTACTTACAACTGTAAATTCTTTTTTGTTTTTAATTCTTGTACGTTTAGACGATGGAAATGGTAAGAAACCGAATAAAAGAAAAACTAAATATTAGTAATGAATACAAATACATAACTCTTTCTTTATTGGCTTCCCAATAATCAAAGTGAGGGCAAAAGAGTCCACAACACACCGTACAGAAAACCATTCAACAACAAAAAGAAATATTATGTATTTTCAATAAGAACCCGTTAGTGGAACGAAAATAGTGGATTCGCGGTGTTAAACAGTATTAAATAAAACAAAAAACTATACACATTTATGTATCCAAGAAGCCGCGATTGAGGTAACAAAACAATTTACCTTTTAGTTGGTTTTGATAGGTTGAGGTGTTCACACACGCCGCGTTCTGATCGTATTCACCGTAGAATTAATTTATCGTAGTTTTTTCAAATTTAATTCAATTCTGGTTCTCTTCCACTTCTGTACGATATAGTGTGGAGTTACAATTAAAGTGCAACATAAACAACGGATATTACTTAGCATACTTTGTATATCGAATGATTAAATAGTTGCATTTTAATTTGAATAATAAATAGAAAGGTAATGGGAAATGTTTTGTACCTTTGCTAGCGGTTTATTAGTGAAATTTCGTTAAATACTTTTTAGTGTATCGTTTTGATTCAAAAGAATATATGAAATTAATGTTCTTTACGTTGATATTTGGTGATATGAAAATAAATATCAGGTGAATTACCAAACATCGTTCTGTCCAGTGACGATAATTAATATTTATTGAATGGATTCTATGATATTTTTAAAATTTATGATTGTTATGCTTGATGAATTTCGATGAAGGAAAAATAAAACAAATTTTTAGTTGAAGATGTTCCTTTCCATTTGACTAAGTCATTTACGTAGTTAAATATTTGATAGTTATGAACGTTTACTATTTTAATAAAACTTTATGTCCATTATTCATTCGGTGAGATAATCTAATTTGAAAAAAAAAAATTCAATGATAAATCATTTAAGCATAAAACATAGAGATCGTGAATAAATGAGATATACGATCATATACTCGTATCTATACCTTAAATTTAATTGAATATGAAATAAAACTCTTTATATTTTGATAATTATTAAAGCAGATAGAATTTGAATATCATAAAATTGAAAATTATGTGTCTGGTTTATATCGTTTGAATAATTTTTAATCAAAATACCATTAAAGAATTATATTTTTAAAAGTGTTGATTCTTAGACATTCTATTGTGTGGTATAATTGAAACAAGGGAAAATAAAAATTAAATTTGAATTGAATAAGTTGTTAATGTAATGTGAAACATAAAAACGTTTTCGCTGTCCAAAAATAAAAGAAAAGAAATAAGAAACACAAAAGATTCAAAGAAATACAAAACGAAATTAATTTACAGAGGGATAATATCAGGTGCATCTGAATTATTTAAATGTGTAGTGAATATTGGTGTTCTGTGTGGTTGCACCTATTCAATTTGGTTAAATTTAATCAAATTTATTGAAAGTGTATAAAAGTATAAATGTATTAAAAGGTGGACTATCGTTTAAACAGTATATAATTGGAAAGTAATAAAGATTTATTCTTCGTTTAAACAGGAGAGATATAGAAGGGAAATTAAAAGAATATTATTTTGAATTTGTTGGGTTTTTATTTTTAATGTTTATTAAAATTACAAGAGTATGATGATGCCACCTGGTTATAAGCCCCACAATGGAATATCGCATTCATCGAATGGATACTTAAGTAAGTGTTGTGAATAAATTGTCTTTGAACAATTTGGTATCTTCTATTGTCGCTAAATGGTCCCATGACAATTCTTTGTTCGATTGGGGCACACCTCTGTCTTTCTATCATAACTTTTTGTTTTTGTTTTATTCTATTTAATTTGTATTTCCCGCGATTCTACCTCACCTATTTAATGGGAAAGGAATATGCTTTGCGTTCAACGAAACAATTTACATCATATTAGATTGACGATAATAGAAAAAGAAATATAAAGATCATGCAACCAAATTTACTTAAAACATTCCAATATTTCAACTAAACATAGTCAATTGAATTCAAATCGGTTTTGTAATCTTAAGGATTTTCAACTTGCTGAATCAGTTTTTTCTTTGCGAATATTTATTTATGGTAGTTTTTGGATTTTGTTTTATTATGAATTATGCGCATTTTTAATATCTCGTCCAACATCAAATAATATTAAAAATGGTCATGCACAGTAGATGGATGAAACTAAAAACCATCCGGTAGATCTCTTAACTTTTACCAGTTCTTGGTTTTTGTTTTTTTTTTTTTATTTTTGCGAAGAATAAAGCGTTATCGGTTTAATGTATAAGGAAATGAAATCTATGTCATACACATAATTGATGTATTCAGTTCTTTTCATCTGAAATTTTATAAGATGTGAATAAAAAAATTGCATTGCCATGGGAATAATATTTCTTTTTAATAAAAATAAAATGAATTGTAATTACCTTGAATAGATTTCCATTTAAAGTGCATATGGTCGATGTTGTAATTATTAACCGATTGGTATTTTATGAAGAAAAAATATTGAGCAAAAATCCTCTTCAATTCTAATTCATTTCTATGGTCATAGAGAACAATGTATTATGTTTTGATTTAATGTTGATTAAATGAGACATGGTTTACGAACTTAAGAGCGCAACATAAAGAATGACGTTTGATGACTTTACTGTTTCCATCAATGAAACATTAATTGTGTCAATAATTGTTGATCGACTGAATGATGTGATGATGACAGTCGATTGATAATGGGGATTGGATAGTGGGTTGAAATTGATGACTGTATACCATTCATGGATACCTTAAAAAACATTATGATCGTGTACCAGATAACGAACAAGATCAGTCATTTATAATCCACTTTAAGAAATCATGTGTACTTAACTAATGCAATCAACATTCGTTGAATAGAATAAAATGAGTGAATAAGAAGTTCAATTGGACTATCAGCTGCTAGAAAACCATTATTGTTTATCAGTTAAATCTACAGTAAATTAAGAGTAAAGAAATGTTGCGTGGATTCACAACAACTAACTCACCATTTGAAATGATCGTAATAAACGCAATCTGTCTACCTTTGAATGCAGAAGTGTTTTGAATTGCCAGTCGAATGTACACAGCTTTGGTTTATTTATTGTCTATTAGATTATCATATCCTATGGAGGTAATGATTTTATTTTTATTCATATTAATATCACACTTCTCACGGAGTCGTCTTATAATGTAGGTTAAACACCGGCAACGAAAGAAACGGAACAACAACAGCAATACATTATATTATGATAATTAAGGAAATTATAAGAATTTTCTTGTTCATAACTTCAGCTTTATTTTTTTGTTTTATTTAGTTCAATCTTTATTTAACTGCAAGGAAGTTAGTTTATGATAATAGTTGTTAAAATATAGATCAAGCAGTGAATAATAATTTAATGGACGTTGTCGATTTTCTTTATGTTTTTATTAAATAATTTGGAGAATGTGACTTGAAATCTTTAATGATGTAGATTATCAACAGCAAAACATAAATAATGATGAAATTCTAGTTTGCATATCATTTAAGTATGTGCATAATGCCTTAGGATGATGTCTAGTGGCTGTATTAATTAATGAAATAAAAGTCAAATAAAAAAAATTTAAGAAATTTTTATTCTAAACTGTAAAGTGAAGCAGCAAAAAATTTGAAGACAAAAAGTATTAATGTGTATCAAATGATTGCTTCATAAAAATTTACATATTTATTAAATGAGTACAATAAAATCGTGAATATAAAAAAGAATTATATCTTAACCCAAGAATTAATCGCAAAAAAACGTGCATACCATCCGGGTACAATTTCCTAGTGATATTTAGTATTTTCTTTAACCAGAATATAATAAATGATTAAATAATTCTTCAGTATTATTCACTATAGTTTGATTCAATTACTCAGTTGTGTAAATTTAATTTTTTTGAAATTATATCTAAAGTGTTTACGATCAATAAACACATATCTTCTACTGTTTTGCTTAATGTTAATAAAGCCGTAAAGTGATGTAAGCATATGAACTCTTTGGGATCGTTGAATTATCAAATGGGCAATAAATTCACCACGACTATTATTTACTCTTATTGCTACTTGAAGTATCACTGAACAGATAAAATATGTTGTCCAAAAGAGGTTATTTGGCACTCGATAACTACTGCCTAAACTTAACATTAATTATTTTTTATGTTTCGCATGTCTTTACCCGTAATTGAATATTTTGTTTTTTTTTTTTTTTTATTTTATTTTAAATTCTTTTGTTTAATACGTTTTAATAATTGAATTACCATTTATTAAATTCATTAAAATACGACCTATGTGACTTTAACTCATCGGATAGAATAATACGTAAAGAATACATCAATTTATTCGTACAGAAATAATATTGCTGGTTTTTCCGATTTTGCAATTCGATTTTAAGAAATTTTCACAATAAATATAGACAGGAATTAAAGATAAACCTATACCACCTATTGATATGCATGCTTAAGATTATATTCAATTACAATAGATTATGTTTATTGGAAAAAATATTAAAGAGAAGAATTATTCACGTTATGCAAGAGAAAACACATTTAATAGTTGAAAATAGAAAATAAGAGAATCTTTTATAAGAGATGTTAATTCTCACCATCTGAATAATCACGTCCATTAAATAGTTCTCCTACTGTATGGAATGTTGAAGAAAACACAAAATAATATTCTTCTTTCACGAAATCTGAATCTGTCGAAGCTAAAAGCATATCCAGCGGCTGTTTCATGGCCCATCATAAGAATTGTTTTCTAAACTTGCTACATGAAAATATGCGATTAATGTTCTTCACTTAACAGCAATGATTTTTTTTATATGAAAAAATATAAAATTTTGTTTTTCATTTCAATTTCTTTATACATTAATTCGATTTTTCCTTGCGTTTTTATTTCAATTCTGTTTCTAAGACGATTGAATAAAGAAATTCATAATTATGAACTGAAAATTAAATTAAATGAACAGAAAAATATTATTTCGGTTTCTTCATTTGATTTATGTTAAGTTATGAATATAAAAACATGATTTGAATGACTCAACAATTTAAACATTTTGGAAAACATCTGTACAAATAATAATTCGATTCAAATGTCCCCCACTGGTATAAAGGACAATTTGAACAAATCAACAATCGAAATTAATGGGATCTTTTGTGGCCAGTTAATTAGTGTCCCATTATAATGATGTTTTCATTATGAGAATTTTTATATGATTATCGTTGTTTTATGTTGCATAGACAACACAACTTATAATTCCACTAATGAAATTGTCTGCCCACCCAACACGAATTTTTTGTTTTCGTTTCTACGTTGCATTTCTCTAAATTTCATTTTTTTCATATAAACAATTCATTTTATCACGAAATAATGGACGGTAAAAATTGTAAAAACATGTGAGACTACTTGGGAATAAAACCATAGGATTTGGGATGGTAAAAAGAAAAACTATCGCGGAAATGTTTACAACAACTCAATTTTTTATTGCCATATATAATAGCATAATTGCAAGCGATGAACTGTTATTATGCACTTCTTATTTGATCGCTTATATGATGTATCCAGTCATAATGTGTGGTGTAACCAAATGTTTCACTAAAGTTGACTAGATTGTATGGTTCTTTATTATCTTTTTTTTTCGGGACGAAATTGATTGCATATTAACTTATAAACATATGAAAATAGTAAACTACCATCGTAAAATGTTAGTTATATGTTATTATGTGCCATTAATGGTATCTGATAAACTACTCAATAAGATAATCTTATATTAAGTGTTTTATATGACTTTGGTTCTCTCTTCAAGTTATCTATTGGATTTAGTGTGTTGCAAATTATGATCGTTATATTAATTTTTGTTCCCTCGTTCTATTGCTACAATGTACATTATGACAAAAGATGTGTTCACCAATTGTTCCATGTTACCTTGATTCACAGCAATCTGTTCATTTGATTCCAATCTCAATTTAATTAAAATCTAACTATTACTAGATATCAAACATCTAAATCGTCTGAATCTTCAATATTTCTCAACAGTAATTCAAGAGATTTTTTTTTTCTTACAAATAATCAACTCATTTCTCATAACATTGATGATGTCTTGAAAGAAATGTTCTGGTATTTTTTAATTTATTATTTAAGCAAAAAAATATAGAAATCCAGAGTCTAAATTATTCGATCTAAATAAATAAATTCATTGCTCCCAAACAGATATCGTAGTGAATAGCACCCCAGGGTATCTTAGATTTTGTTAATCACATAATTCCCGTTGAGTATCCAGTGCTGTTTTTTTTTCCACTCTTTACTAATCTAAGAAATTGTTCAGTTCAATATAATTTATCTAAAAAGTAAACTAAATAAATCAATTGTTAAATTTAATTGATAAAACTTATATGCTCTGTAGAGTGATCATCTCACCATCAATTGAGTGATGGACGATCAGCAGTTACAATGACTAATGAATTCGTCACGTTGTTTGATTTAAAATAAAAACATTTACGAATTGGTTGTTTGGATCCCCCTCAATTGATAAATTCTTTTGATTCTATGTGATGTATTTTATACGATTCGTTTGATTTGAATCGGTTGCTAATTAGCAAAAAACATTGAAGTGCCAAAATTAATAATAATGATTGCAAGCACAATGGTACCATTCACATGGTATGGCAAGAAATATATTCTTAATTTGCATTCATAGATGGTGGTTGGTTAACTACCACAAAATTCAATGTTCTCTATCAGAATAATCACAACCAAAATTGGCCCACATAAATGATTCGTTTTGACGTGCACTCTCACCATATAAGATAATACCATTGTAATTCATTCACGGAATGATCTCAGACAATGTGCATATTAGTATTTCATGGTCTCATGATCTCTTCTCTTTAATTTAATTTTTTATTTTGTTGGTTCGTATCGCTTTTAAACGGAATTCTTATAATATTAAATATTTATTGTATTTATTACATTCGTGATGTGAATTTTCAATATAGAAATTGTGTTAATTTAATTCATAGTCATTCCAATACAATGTTATCCGTTTGAATATTACTTTTCTCAGTGGTAAAGTTTTGGTGCATATAATCACAACATCAATTATTAAGTAATATATCAATCTAATAGAACTACACATTTACCGGTTTTGGAGGAAAATAAATCAAAACTGTATTGTGTTATGAATGATGACACTATAACCTAACGTTGGACTTCTATTCAATGGTAGAGTGTTAAAATGTTTAATAACAAATGTGTATGTTGTATTTTGATTGTAATAATAATTCAAGTCATCGCAATTGAATTGCTTTTGTTTCATTTCTGTTAAAAATTATGAAATTTTATTTGACGGGAAAATAGTGATCAGTGCTTAGAATTGGATCTCATTATGATTTTCAACATAATTATTAAATTCATCTATCTAATCTTCTACCTTTAAGGTATTTCGATTATACTTACCATTATAATATGATGATCATATGTGAAGTGTGTTTCATTTTATCCATTTTATAAATAAAAATTCGATAGCCATCACATTCATATCAACTCATGATGGACAATGTGGCATTGAATTTCAAAACGACAGTTTTTTAATTGAAATGATTTTCTATGTTACATAGTGAACGTGTTTTCATATGAATTTACCTTTGTAAAGTATTAGATGAAAAGACATTAAAGACTATGAACGTCTATGAAATAGATAAATCATGAAAAACACGAAGGAGGATTTTCATTCACAAATTTGTTAAGTCTCATTTAATTTTTTTTCACATTTGATGGATTTAAATGGTGTTGCTGTTCAGAGCATATGAATTAATGTTTTAACAGTGAAACGTGCCGGTGTACTTAGTATTTTCACATGATAACTATGGCAGAAGATCATCAAAAATATTTTTGAGTTGAATGAATTTTTCATGTATTACGTGAAATTGGGTTATAATATTCCTTCTATGGACGAAAATATTTAGCAATATGCAATACCTTAGATGATGTGAGAAAGAGCTAAATAACTCGTGCGAAACTTATTAGCTTTAATTTGGTATCAATTCTTCTTAACTCCGGTTCTAAGATATCTGTTTTATATTTCATCCATTTGAAGTCATCTTAACTGTATCAGAGCTAGTTTATAAAGTAATTGTCTAAAGGTTATTCAATCAGTTTTCTTACGGTACCGCCTAAGCTGAAACAATTGAATATGAATAAAACAAAATTGTTTCTTATTATTTTGTTTCCATACGCTTTCAATTAGCGGCATTCATTATGATGAAAAGAAATCCTGTAAAATTGAAACAAAAAAAAAATTGAAATGGCAAATGATGATTTCCATCTAATGTGAATGAAAACAGAGTCATCAACGATGATTAATTACTTTTAACTAGATTAGTTATTATTGCAATTTAAAATAATTAAGTGCACAGACCAACATACAACATATATTAATTAAAATAAAAATATTTATGACTCTATTTGGTACACACCTGACACGGATTTAACAAAGCATTTTATTTGATTATGAGATATACTTCCCATAGCACCTTTTCCAAGTTCAAATATTTAATCAGTTGAATTCCATAAACTCTACATCGTGGTAGATAACATTAAAATATTCGTAAAAGAAACAGAATGTATGCGACATAGAATTTTTGTTCGCATTCAAGAGAGATTCCACTAAAATCTTTGTGGTATTTATTTTGTTCTCTTTTTTATCTTTCCAATTCAAGTGACAGCCAGTTAAAGTGAATTAACGTTTGGGTGTCTTCATTCAATGTGAATTAAAAAAAAAAATAAAGCTTAAAAATCCGTATAGAAATAAATTCATTATGTGCATGAAAACATTGAAATGTTACATTGAATTTAATGAAAAAAAAAAGAAAAGAAAAGAGCACATAATATGCACCTGTGTGCATTGTGGTGTAGCTCCATCTATTTGGTACGTTAGTTTTGTTACTAATAAATCATCAAGTTAACTGTTCACTTATTCAATTCTATTTTACTTATGTACACATTCAATTTTAAAATGCAATACGTGATTTACTTGGATGCCATTGTACTCATCAATTAAATATGCAGTAACATTGGCCATCAAGAAATTATGATCTCCTACCTAAAATAGGAGTAATTTTTTTCTTTTTTTTCATTAAACAATTTCATTGTATATCACTTAAAACATGGATTATTATTCTATGATAACTGAATGCAATTGAAACTAGTAACATGAAAAAGTTGTGTGTAATATAAAACATAAAATCTAACTGGAGATTGGTACAATTCAATGATTTCATGAATTTTGTGTAATAAAAAATTGCACAAAAATACAAAATAAAAGAAGTGTACATTATTAGTTCCGCTCACAATTCGTAGTATAAGTGATCGTCTCCGTTTCTTGTAACGTTGCACTTTTGTTATACATAATTATGCAATCGACTAGCATGACAAACTGATTCAGATAAAAACAAGTATCGTTTACAGTATAACAAGATATAGGAGGCATTGATCTACATATTGTGTATCTAATATTCAAATGGTAACAGATAACATAACATAATTCTGATCAAATTAATCAGATGTGAAATTAGATAACTAGCGGTATCAATAGCCTCCGTATTATGTTACAAAATCAATAACACCGATATTGTAATGTATTCAAATTCTAATTTAAAATTTTGTTTAACAAAATATCCAATTAATTTGAACATGAGGATTCATCAAAGAGATCGGCCACTTGGACGGTATATCGAAACATTTAGAGAATAATCAAACATCAATTGTTATTCGCTTGTGCTGGAATATGGAATCTTCCCTTTCCCCCCAATGGAAATCTCTTTTGATTTAATGGGATTATGATGATCTGCTTTGATGCATTCATTTGCTGTCGCATATTAAGATGAAAAGTTTGAAGTCTATAGCTAATGGTGATGACGATGATGGACACTATAATCTGTTTTTATGTGATTTTTATTAGAAAACTACATAACAAAACATTGATAATAGCCTATAGAAGAGACACTAAAGATACCAAACATCGGAGTGTTGGAGTATCTTACAAGAGTTATATTCATCTATTGCTAGTTGGTTTTGACTGACGTACTGTTCTATTCCATCATATATGGAATGAAACTAACAATATATAGTTTTTATTCATTATTATTATGGTTCATTCATTTTACCATTCGTGTTGTATCCATAATTGGTAAAATTCCTTAAAGCGACAAATTATATTTATCTAACCAGAGAGTTTAAAAAGCTCTCTATGATTAAATAAATAGTGTTCACCTAATAATTCATAAACAAAATAAAGCCGTTCGTTCACATCTTATAAGTTTTTTATTTCTTATTTCTTATATTTCGATTAAGTATAAATCTAAAATAACAATTTTGTTAAGATTGTGGTACCACATATAACTGGGCAACATGAAATATCATAATCATAATAATGTGCAACATAGAAGAAAAGAAAATTCATAGACTTCTAGTGCCATTTAAGGTGACTATAAGTTGCGTGCAAGCTCAATCTCTTGAAGTTTAATTTTGTTATTTCTTTCTTTGATTTTGATATCACTTAAACTGAATCTTATTCATCTGAGCCGAAATAAAATGTTAAAAACAAAAATTTTTACAAGAAATGAAAATAATATTATTTGATTCACGGTTTATTCTGCCACTTTTTCGTATGATTCAATGGATTTCAATGGAATCAGTGTGTGTCTGCAAATAAAAAAAAAAGCATTGATGGTTAATCATATTTGCGATTTTCTTGTGAAATATTTATCTCTTGTGAGAAATGAAAATAGAAATAGAACTGGTACTGCCATCGGTATGGTATAACATGAAATTAATAAATGTAATTTAAATTGTAAACATACAGTGCATGGTAATGTGACTTTACATGATTGTGAATCGAATGATGGTTGAATTTAATTCATAATTCATTTAAATGTAAAGCCAGAAATCGTTATGGAATTAGCAATTTATTCCTTTAATGACTCTTAGAGTCTTTGTGTCCAAGATGATAGAACTGAATAACACCCTGTTATACACGGTTTCATAATTACGCATTGGTTCAACATTATGATATAATTCAGGTGATCGTTTACAAACATTTTTCTAATAACACCAATTCAACCTATAAACTTTCGGTTGTAATAAATTGATCAATAAATAAAAATATGCGAAATAAGGTATACCATAATGTTAAACAATTTATTAGACTCATAAATATTTTAACTTTTAACTATCTACGATTAGTTAATTTTTTCAGTTAAAAAATAAAATTAGTTCTCCTTATGATTGTTAGTTGGTAGTACGATTGCATACACTGATTTTATGGTTTCTTTCAAATAAAGTTTTTTTTATTATTGAATATCACACCTAAAATTTTGTTACTCTATGGTTTTCCATCTAGTTATTTGTAGTTGAATAAAATTGAAGACTGTTTATTTCCATATTAATCTTATGTTTTTTTTTCAAGTATCATTCACATCGAATTTGACTTTAAAATCTATTCTAATGTAGTGCAACGGTGTTTGAATGAAATGAATTAAGAAAAAACAGCAAAATACCGCGCCTCAGTTATACCTATTTAATTGTAAACAATTGCAAAATTGATTTAATTCAAATATGAATTGAAGAAAACACGGTCGAGTAACGCGATCATTTTGATTCCCTCATGTATAAAAATAATAGAGAATCGTGAAGT
Organism: Coboldia fuscipes; assembly: GCA_001014335.1. NCBI lineage: Eukaryota > Metazoa > Arthropoda > Insecta > Diptera > Scatopsidae > Coboldia > Coboldia fuscipes. The sequence goes on from JXOR01000352.1 coordinate 48,142, forward strand.
TTTAAATTATGAATTGTAACAGTAACACTTTCTCATTAGAGGATCAATTCTTAAGGTTAAAATTGTACCATGGAATACATTCATTTGAAACTGAATCTAATCACACTAATCGGTATTAAGAAAATACAAGAAACTAAATGTGAATCAAATGATATTTTGATTGCGCAACATGCAACATCTATTATGATCCTTTAGACTTTTCAAATTACATTGTATTGGTTAAACCAATTTCACTGTTGGACTCCGTTGGTTTTCGTTTGTTGGATTAATACCGTTTTACTGTTGTAATTATCCGATGAAGTTAAAGTAAGTAATAATTGTCTGATTACAGTACTTGTTCAAATCGTAAATACTAAACAGTTTAGTTCAGATACGTTAATTCTAATTGCTAAATAAACCTTAGTAAGAAATGGAAAAAAAACAATTGAGGTGAAACAAACTAACGTACTGCGAATAGATTTAACTGAAGAAAATAGAATGGGCACGATGCCCATTCATTGTTAAGACCATTGGATTTAACCTTTTGTTTTGACCTTCTGTTTAAAGAACTCTTTCATTTTTGTGTGTGTTTCATTTTTGTACCGCAAACGATGCTCATCATATTTTAATGTAATTCACGCATTTAACGTTTAACCACAATTGGATAAATGGTACAAGTTGAATTCTCTTTTGGATACCACTGCACGGCACGATTATATTAAAAGTCTTATTTCACTACTACTTTTCTGTAAGATTCTCTCATCAATTTCAATTCCCTTATGGTACGTGATAGGCGATACAACGGTCGTGGTTGAACAGAGATACTTGAATTAAAAGTTCAACCATTCTTGACACTTCTGTATTCCATTTTTCCGCTTACTATTTTTATTTCTCTCATTGATTAAATTAAATTGTTGATTGATTTTATACCTATTCTTTAAATATGAGAATTGATTTTCATTTGTTTTCTATTTCTTTAATTTCATGTTTATGTACTGTTTTGATATTCATTAGATGGAGGACCTCAGTATAGGCATTGGAATGGAAACCATGATCACCTGTCAACACTATCTAGGTATGAATAGAATTATATTTGAGGAGTGACGCATTTGAGGATTTACGTAGATAATTAAATGGCTTTATTTAATGATTTTAGGCCACGTTCTATGGAAGGTATTACTAATGGCCGATATATTAGCACAACGATAAGTCGAGGAACTGGTGATTTACACGAAGACATTGAATTTTTACCAAATTTAAAGACACTGACTAGAAGGAAACCTGTAATTTGGAAACGGCCACACGTACGAATCATAATAATAAAACATTAATTGATATTGCCAAATTCATAAAGTTTTCTTTATAATTTCTGTTTATAGGATATTTGTACGCGGCCTATATTTCGGATATCACCCTCTGGCTCAATGTTAACATCACGTGAACTGCCAGAACCGATTGGACCTGGTGACCCAAATCTATTGGCAGCAATCGGTTGTTTATCACAATTTCCTCGATTATTAGAACGTGTTATCCCACCAGAACAGACATTTGATACAACTGCTGGCTATAATGGAATGTTTCGGTAAGAAATTCAAAAAAAATTGTTAACATAATTATAGACAAATCAATATGAAATAAACCAATCAAATCGATAACTTGCGGCTATCAAGATGCTCTTTAATTAATAAAGATGCCTCCATGATATAAATTAGAAAATAGAAATACCATAAATATTTGGTAGGTGTATTGTTAGAATTCCACTTTAATTATCATCCATTGATTATGAGTTTCCCTTGTAAGAATCAATTACAAAACGCCTAATATTCATGATTTGCATTTAACAGTGAAAACCGCTGGTTTTCTAAACAACAACATAACAATATTATGAAGACAACGAAAAGTTTTTCAGTTTTTATTTTATGTATTTCTATAAATTAGCGGCATCCACTGTTTCATGTAATTGGGCATAGGAAATAAAACTGACATATAGTACCAACAGAGTGAATATTTGTAAATAAAATTTACATTCTAAATGATTGCCATATTTGGAAAATTCTCTATTTTTGAATAACCCTACACACATAATTCACCGGGCACATTTTATTCAATTAACATAGATTTGGTAATTATGCTGTAGTTGATTTATTTAATGTATTCGTTAATTACGGTTTATTTGTTCATTCATAGAGGTGTTTTCTTAAACATTACGGCTAATTAAAATGTATTCAAATAATTAGATGTTATTTTTTATGGTGTTTCTAGCCGGTTAAGAGACAGTTAAATAATTATTCATCTCGGTTATGTTGGTACAGAAGTTAGTTGGCTAAATGAAAGTTTTCAATCTGATAAATTTTGAAATAAATGGAAAAAGCGTTTGTTATGTATATACATTTAATTCATAAGAACAAAGCTAAGAGTTTCAGTGTTTAGTGTTGGATGGTTGATCGTATGCGAAGTGGCAATAAAACCATCCACCTACAGTGAAAATAGATAAAATTAATTACCCATCTAGTTAGTTCCCATCATAATGCTTGCGGATGAATCATGTCATGCAATAATACTTAACAACACTTAATTCGTATGTTATAATCAATCGGCAATTACCTGTAGATGGCAGAGGATATAATAGACTTACATTGAAAACCGTTTTCTTATTAGTTTCATTCTATTCATTTAATTTTTATGTATCGCTTATTAAAATTTACTTAAAAATTTCATTTCTCTCTCTCTCTGTGTTCATTCATTTAGTTTGAATAAATACAGCTAATTACACTTTATTTGTTACCTTAACTATTTGGTAGCAACTCATAAACATACATTGTTACTATCGTAGAATAAAGAATCAGGAACTTTACAACGTTGGTAATTATTTGAATAAAAAGAAACTGATCACTTGCTGTGTTTAATCAACTTCTGTTCAGAATTTTATTGTTCTTTCAAAACATGATAATGTTTCACATTCAATTTCTGTTTCACTCTGTTTTTGATATAAAAAAAAATGAAAATTTTGTTCTTATGAATGGGCTATTAATTATGTTCAATTACAATAATTTTCGTTTTTTTTTTCGTTCTTCGTTTTTATGATTTGAACAAAGCTTTGGTGTACAGATAAGAGAATATGAAATGAGAACTGGTTCATTAATACATGACATATAACAGAAGTGAAACGAAACATTTGCATGGTATCTGATAAAAGATAAAAATCATCTTCCCTTTAATTCTTCCATATTGCTAATTATATAATGTGTCGTTTCTCATGGAGTGTACCAAATTTTAAATGAGCACCCATTAAACTGGAATTTGTAATGTATACACCGAATATTTTCACTTTAAAAAAATGCATTGAATGTGTTGTTGTTGCTAATGTGAATTTTTACCATTTATTTGCGTAGCTTTTATTGACACACGGCATTTTATTGGATTAGCTTTAATTCATATGCATACGTATGTAGTACATAAACTATTTGATATAGACGATAATTTACAATTGAACGTTCTGGAGTGAAAGTAAACTAGATAGTTTATCTTTTTATTACAATTGTTTATTTCCTTAATTCCCAAGCGTTGATGACTAAGACGCCACACTTCAGCCGATTGTGGAGTCTTCTACGAGACTTATTGTGATTTATAGCATCTTAAGTTACATAAGCCAGAAGTGGTCCATAACGTATGTTATAGTCTAAGGCAGTCATGTTATTTTATTATTTATTTTTTTTATTCGTTGATATGGCATTGTTTCACCTTTTAAGTATACCCTTGTTAACATGACATGAGATGAATTTTCTGTGCCACCATAAGACAAATACTATGTATTCATAATCTAGTATTTATAATATGATTGTCCATTCTGCTGGTTTTTCTTTTTTGTTTCTCTGTTCTACGAGTCACAATAATAATGTTGCAACGTTAAATGGCCACCTACAACATAATTATCTGAACACATATGCTTATAATATTTTAAATCTTCATATTTTATATTCTTTCAACAAGAATTTATATGTTTTACGTTATGGGTATTTAAATGAATTCTTTTACAGATTTCGGTTTTGGCAATGGGGTCATTGGATAGAAGTACGTGTCGATGATAGATTACCAACTCGTGGTGATCGTCCCATCTATATGCATTGTGCCCAACCAGATGTATTCTGGGCAGCATTATTAGAGAAAGCATACGCTAAGTAAGAATATTATAAAAGATAAATCTTCAGCCAGCAATGGTTGTATTTCAATAAGGTAAAACCTATTAAAATTATAAATGTCATTTTGATTGTTTTAGACTTTATGGTGGTTATGGATTTCTAAAATATGGCACAATTGGGAGAGCGATTCAAGACTTAACGGGTTCAGTGGTACAAAGTGTTCCACCTAGTGGGCCTTTACTTGGCGGTGCTGTACCTCGCTCCACATTACTTCTGGCAATTACCGAAAGTGTAAGTATTTCGCATTTTATTACTACGGAGTCAGTTTAATGAAGTGTGAAAGATTAGGAATTTATTATCGTATTTTATTTCGGTAATTTGTTAGGATAAGGGAGTAAAGAATAGAAAATCAGGTTTATTGGCTGAACATCCGTACTGTGTAACTGGATTAGCGAAGGTTAGAACATCAACGACTGAATCACCACAAAGTTCAACTGCTTCAGCACAAGATACAAATTTGGTGAGATTACGAAGTCCATGGGCTGGTGGTGAATGGGGTGGCGTATGGGGTGGTGCATGGTCTGAACGTAGTTGGGAATGGAATGCTTTAAGTGAACGAGATAGAGAATTGCTTGCCTCACGGTCACAGCACGAAGGAGAATTCTGGTATTTCTCTATTAAATATATCAACTTATAGTATCTATGATTCTAATTATAATCATTTTGAAATAAATTTTAGGATGGCTGTACCAGACTTTTTACAAAGATTTACTGTGATATGGTTGGCTCATATTGGGCCAGATGATTGGGCAATAGAACCAGCACTCCACACAAGATTTCCCTGGAGGGCTGCACTTGCATTTCGACACTGGCGATTGGGATTTAATGCTGGCGGTCCTCATCGATGTGCCGAAACAACAGCCACTAATCCACAATTTCGTATTAGGGTGCCGCCGGGAAATGTAAGAAAAGCTCATGTTGTAATTGCTGTTTCACAAAAATATGAATGCTATCGAAGCCGAAGTAATGAGGAAGAACAAATTGGTTTTACAATATATGAAGTGCAACCGGGTATGCCTCGTATCACACCACAATTCGTGAGTGAACAAATGCCGTTGGATTTTATACCATTAAATAATTCAAGAGAGATAGCAACATTCTTTGCATTACCACCAGGAGATTTTGTTGTACTACCGCACACAGAACAACATCGTGAAGGTAAATTTCTTCTTCGGATATTGACTGATCAGCATGCTGATGTGTGGGAAGTAAATGAAGATAATTTGATAATGCATAACATATCTGTTGATTTTACACCAGAACGGTTGGTCGATGGAGTAAGTGGTAAACCAACAATTATACCGAACGGAAATTTATTAATAAATTATTTGTTTTTAGCGGTTTATTAATAAACTAAGACATCGATTTCCACCAGAAATAGATGCTACACATCTTCAGGAGATTTTAAGGCGATGTAATTTCGATGTGCGCGGTGGATTGAGAAATTTTCGAACCATATGTAGCCCATCGATTGATTTGTGTCGAGGATTATTGGCACTCAGAGACGTAGGATTAGTTGGTCGAATGCCTTTGGAATTTGTACCAATGATTGTGCAACTATTAAGATTTTGGAAGGTAAGAAATAAATCTTGGACTATAGCTATTGTCGAAGGTTTGATTTATGTTAATTGTTTGATCCTAATATTTTAAGACGGCATTTAGACGGTGCACTACTAATAATGGTGGCACCCTAACGCTTAGACGGAATACATGGAATGCAAAAATTTCATCGTATTTTTTACGAAGCCTATTATGGGCTGGAGGTGCGACTGCCAGTAATAAAGTAATTGAGGCGCTGGTTTGTCGTTTCGGTAAAGGTAGATATATAACACTGGAAGGGTATTTACTCTCAATGGCTAGACTACATTTGGCACACGGTAATATGAGTTTCATAATTTATTTGTTCCATTAAATTGATTTTTAAATGAAAATTATTTTTTTATCGGTAACATTTAACAATATTATACCAGAACGATACCACAGTTTGGATACGAAAGCAAAGGCAAATCCAATTAGTTTGGAAGAGGTAAGATACCTAATTGATCTTAACAACCACCTGCTGTTTATAATTTATCATTAATGTTTACCATTTTCAATCGATATGATGTGATATTCAAAAGTTATGGTATTAATGAAATTTCATGTTTGATTTTTAGATGATTCTAATGACGATTTATTCATAAGTGGATTAGATATGGCTTACGTTTTTAAAGTCAACCAAAGAATTTAGAAATATTAATTTATATACAATTATTAGGTATACATTCTGTATTAATGAATTTGTTGTTATCAATGAAATATTTATTTAAATTAAACTTATTTGATTGAAATTATTTATTAGCCTACTAATAATCAATGAGTTTTTGGTTATCACAATATAATTAATGAATACGCCGTACCGTTTGTATCCAATTTATTTTTTGTAGAATTTTAATTTTTTAATTTATCAGTTTAAAAATGGGTAATGAAATTGTTGAACTCTTTTCGAATAAGAATCGATATAAATCGGTAGATGTAAGAAATTCTAAATGGTTCCAGAGGAATACAATAAACTTTGATCGTCAAACGTACTTATTGAAGAGAAACAAGGAGTTACTCAATATCTTTGATGATGAAAATGATGAAGAGTCAAAGGAAACCGTTTGCAGTTGTGTGTCATTTTGTCACTGTAAACCAAAACTGAAGCCTTTATTGGATATCGATATTGAAGATAAAGAAGCTACCTGGCTGAAAACATTCAATTTGTTAAATAAAGATCCTAAACTACCACGTTCAATGCCAAAAATTATTGCCAAGGTGCGTAATTTTGCACTCTGTCCACGTCATGTTATTTGGAAGTTATGCTGTAAATATTCTCTAATTGAAAACATTTCACACATCCCAATTAATTTGTAATTTATTTAAGGTGCTGGTGTATCATGTTTCTATATAAAGTTGAGTAATCATACTCAGTATGCAACTAAGAATTTTATTGATGATCTCAATTATGTTCAGAATAGACTAAGTATATTCAGGGGTGTTAATATGAATGTCTCACTGATGTTTGAAATAACGTCACGGTATCCATGTATTGGAGGCTTAAAGAATGATGTTAAATCTGTATATCTGGACAGGAAGTCAATTGTGTTTATCACCTGTGATCGAAGATACTGTAGAAAAGGATGCGGTACTGTCTTGTATGTAAATATGTTGGATTATATAGATTACCTAAAACCATATATGGCAATCGATATAGAACATAAAGTAAACCTTGTTCAATTGAATATCCAGAAGATATCTGGTATTACTGTGAAATGTATAGTGCGTAAAGCTGGAATTGTTATGCGTGGTGCTCGGGTCTGTTTGCCTAGCATCAAATATTGCACTTGTCCAGAAGCTTTAAGCAAGGAAATGATTCAAGATATAAAATTTGCAAAATCATGCAAGGAATCTGTCGAAATTTTGGTGATGCCAAAGCCACTAGATTTCAGTAACACGAAAGCAGTTAAAGATTATATTAAACCGATGTTCAATCCTAGTATTATGGTATTGGCTAAACTTCGTCCATCCGATGTTAGAGAAATGTTCAATTTAGAATGTTTAGATGAATATGATGGTATTATCTACAAAAATATCAGTACTCAATACTATTATACTATACAAGCATGCATGGATAAAATAGAATATCATATATTTGAATATTGTTACCAAAAACGTAAAGCAATAATTATGTATCCGCAATTGAACCCAGACAAAGATGATTTCTTACCGCTCCAAAAATCGGAACAAGACGCTTTCTTTTTGTATCCCGATTGTTTTCTGATAGGACAAGATCACTGCTATGAATATGTTTATTGGTTCCGTAAAATTTTACAAGCCAATTATGATAAATGCAAATATCAAGCGGCAAACCGTTTAAATAATACGTTAACCACAGAAATAATAACACATCTGGATGTACTTATGAGGAAAATTAGTTATGCGACACAAATATGTGATATTTCTGCAATTGTTATGACTACGAAGACTGGACGAAGCGTTATTAAACTAACTCATTTTCGTCCTATTTGTCCAATAATTGTTTTAACACATGATACATATGTTGCTAAAAAATTACTCCTTTATAATAATGTGCACTCCATTCTGGTTGTACGTAACGACAACTGTGAATTGTTAACACAAGAACAGTGGAGTGTCGATACATACCGTACAATGATTTATGGTATTTATTACGGTTTACAGAATCAACTTCTTGCTATGGGTGACAACGTATTACTATGCTACCGTTCCAACATGAATCTAACATATCCTGATACTTCTACAATACGACAAGTCGTACCTGAAATGTTTGAGGATGAAAAGATAGAATCTTCTTCACTAAAATCAGAAGAAATGTTACTAAATGTGAGTACACATTAATAATCATTATTATTTGACTAAACTGTACAAATGAAGTTGTAATTCATTGATTAATCAAATTATCAACTTAAAATATAATATACTCTTTGGAATGCAATATCATTTCCATTAGACCTTTGTTATTGAAATAAATGCAGCAAATGATGTGAAGTTGTATTGGAATCCAAATGTTCAACCAATCTAAACGTAATATAAACGCACCACGGATTTTGTAATTAAAGTTTCTCCGTCAAAGAACTTTGTTTCGATGGTAACATTTCCACTAAAAGTAAAGCAAACAAAATGTTAAAACTTGTCACGTCAATCAATTATGAATTAATGGAGTATTACTTCAACACTTTAGCTGGCATCATTTGGGATTCTGGAGCAGCTTTAATCGTTGACTGCCAAGTATTCGTTGATTTCGGTGCCACAAAACCCATATCAAAGAACCACTCTTCCATTATGCGACCTTTGAATAGAACCTGTAATACAATTTTGCAATTAATATTCATACAATTTCACATCATTATTGATTAATCGCTGCTAACTTTTTGGTCTAATCGAAAATTAGCCATTGCTTCTATTGTACTGAAATTTATCTCCCGGGAGACAGCTCTGAGATCTAATATTTTAACGGGTACTTTTACTTCATGTTCCTTATCAGAAGCTGAAAAATCCTTGTTGTCCTGCCAAATGATTTCACCTTTGTCAGCATCCCGCAATATCATCCAGTTGCTGTGAAATACATTACAAGTAAGTTACACTTCATTTCTTTTGCTTCTTAAATATCCCACTCACATTTGAAATCCACGCAGGATTCGTTCACCATCAGATACTTCCTCACTTGCTAATACTTCAGTCATCGTTTAGAGATCCAATTACGGTAGGATGCAGTCACAAATCAAGCAATTTTCCAATAAATTATGTCTGATACTAGCGGTAATATTGATTCACTTCAGGAACTTAGCGACATTCTCATCATATAGACAGCAAATGTCCACAACAAAACTACGCTAAATAACTATTCTAATGGCAAAAAATGCCACGGTATAACCACCTTCCCTTAAACTCAGGTAATTTAATTTAATTTCAATTTGTTCTGTTATTGTTTGTGTTTCTTCTCTTTTGACTCGATTATTCGCTTGCGCACTTGAAGTAATCTGGCAGCATTGCATTATTGTGAAAGATTAATTTCGAATGTGCGATCGGATACGGAAATGAGATATCTAAACAGTTAAACTCATTGATTTTATATTTCATTGCATTGTAATACTTTTACAGTTACTTTTAGCCAGCAAACAATTCAATCAATTTAATTTTATTATTTCCTATTTACAGCAGACGGTATTACAATCATGTTTGATAAAGTGACGCGTATTTCGATATAAGTGGTGATTGTAATTTTAAGAAATGTTAAGAGAGGTACGTAAATTTTAAATACTTTTCAGAGAAATTCTAGATACATAAATATGATTCCTTGTTTTCAGTCTACTACACATTAGGAAGATCATTGATATTATCAATAGAAAACTGTCGAATGTGAAGAGCATTTTGAATATCTGAGTATTGTTTGACGACTGACCGATACAGGACTGATCAGTATATATTATAGACGCAGGCTAAAAAAGTTATCGGTGAGTAATTTCTATTTCTATTTTCTAGTGCAGTTACTGTTTGGTAATTTTATACACAAAGTTGATATATCCTAAGGCAAATTAATTTTATCTTTAGTTCCTCAGTAGTTTTTGTTGCATCATTTCAATAAGTTGATGGAGAAATGTCCTCACCAATTGATACCACGGAATGGCGATTTCCAATAACGGAAAAACCTAATATGGTAAGTAAATAGAATTAGTAATTTTGTTATTCATAAAATGCCCTTTGTCTAATTCAATGTAATATTCGGTTGTTAAATTACGTGCAATTTATTAAGTAATTTTTTATTTATATTCAGTTTTACGGAAAGTTTGGTGCACCGGCAGGTCTGTTTAGAGCTTGTAAGTAGAAACTCTCAATGAAATTGTGTAACGCTTTTTTATTTAAAATAAATCATTTATTTAGTTCATCGCAGAGGAGAAGTATTATATGATTCGTCATTTAATCCAATAACAACAATAGTTGTGAGAAATTTTAAACTGAACACGCCAGAAGACCAAATAAAAGACTTCTTTGATGTTTATGGCCTTATAAAGGAATGTAAGTTTATATCGTATCCACGTAGCATTAGAATACGTTATGCTCATCCGTGTGCTGCATTTCGAGCAATAACATCAAGGAAAAAATTGTCACAGGATATACCATATCAAGTTGTACCGTCAATGTATGAAATTGATCAAGAATCACATTTACGAGCAAGTAATTTAGTTAGACGAAACTATGAAGGAAGTGCATCAAATCTAATGATGCTAAACGATGACTGTATTCTACTGATCTTAGAATATTTGAATTTGTTTGATGTCAGAGCTGTTGAACACGTTAACAAACGTTTACAACAATTGGCGAGATGCCATTATAAAAAATATATAACCTTTGCGTTTAATGATATTGGCGAGGATATAACATTTATACAAGCATGTTCCATTCTTTCGCAAATCGGACCTTATGTCCACTTTCTAACAAGTCCAACTGACTTTAGCATAAACGATGACTGTGGGTTTTTCTTACGTATGATCCAGAAATATTGTACTAGTTTGCAACATCTGAGACTTTATTATTGTCAATTGGACCATGGATGTTTGGAGGGATTTAGACCAACAATGGATCGACTAGAATCTCTTTGGTTGGTCGATTGCTATGTAGAGGAGCATGTCTTTAATTATTATGTTTCAAACGATACAAAATTAGAAGAGTTACGTGTACAATATTGTGACTCTACACGGCCAGCAAATATATTTAAGAAATTACGACATTTAAAAATTGTTAGCATTAATAACAACCATGGTTATATGCCGTTTGATCTTCTCATGAATAATAACAAGATGGAGGAGTTGGACTTGACAGATTGTCCTCATATAGAAAAAAATTTTATTACTCTTCTTATGAGGCATGAAGGTGTCAAAGATTTAACATTATGTGGAGACTATGACAATAGATTTCAATTAAGAAAAATGAAATTGAATAAACTGAAATGGACTGACAATGATGGTATATCAGAAGATTTGAAATTTATACAACATCATGAAACATTGAAAATTCTCGATTTATCAAAAAATGTGTTGGAAATCAAAGACTTTCTTATATTGGTAACACTTCCGAATTTAACGACACTACGTTTGAATGATATTATTGAATTATTCGATGCAGATTTGGCAATAATTTCAATGATTCCAAAATTGGAATCATTTACCACAATTAAATCAAATGGATTTACACAATATGGTTTAACGAAATTAATAATACATTGTAAGACTTTGAAGGTAATTTGGAAATAATTTTCACTGTATAGATAAATAGTTTTATTATACAATACTAATTGTATTGATATTTTTCAGAAACTGTATGTGAGTATCACGAATGTTGTAAATGAGGAATTTATTATGAAAGTGCGTGAAATCTGCAATGAAAAGTATCGGAGATATTTCTTTGTAAATGCTTGGAACACATTATATTCTGTAAGTAAATTATCTATAATAGCAATCGAAGAGCAAAGGATGTGAAATTAGGAGATAATTTATGATTGAATTATTTTTAGAGAAATCGTGAAAACCAGATATTGGATTTTGGATATCTAACTGTATCGACGAAATCGGAAACTGCTGAACACGGATACCATACAATGAATAAGCCGCGAAAGAGGCATTCAAATTCATACAGAATATTTTAGTATTCATATTTTATCATTATTTTCAATTATTCATGGTTACTATCACTTGATTTTTATAATTTTTCAATGTTTTTTACAAATTTTGTAGTACTTAATATGAACATACATAAGTTCATGAGCGATATTTTAAATTTTTAATATCAGCCATGAGAGTATAGTTCTTAATGTATCGTTAATTATCTAACGAATGTATTAGATATAAGATTTTTTGCCATTTTTGATTATACTCTTAAAATACCATAAATAAATAATTAATGCTTGTAAATTCAATTTATGAAAATGGTAATTGAATTTTCTTTTCATTCAACCATTTTTGGCACCGACCAGTTTTGGGACATTAGTTAGGTTTAATCGCGATTACGAGAGCATTTGTAATTATTTTCGAGCCACCAGCGTCATCCTTCTTGTAACATAAAAACATGTTAAAAAACATTAATGCTATTTGTTAACATAAATTATGATAAAAGGATATTAACATCAATTGAACTACATCCTAAGAAGCCAATATTATTTATTCTAAATGTATTAAAAATGCAATAAATTCTTCTCTACTCACTATGAGCCGAAGCAACTGAATTGATCGACGGTGTCGGCTAAAAGTGAAATTTTTCAAAATTAATTTTTTTTTTCAAAAGTTTCAAAATTGTTGTTGTAGTCAATGCGTTATGTCGGTGTACTAAATTGCATTAGTATTAGTGAATTAGCCCGAGGAATCCTTAAGAAGAAAAACAAATGTGTTTGAATCCTTAAAATTTTTCAGAAAGTTCTCATATTTTCATTCACTTTATATGAACAGGACACATACCACCTGATGTTATGTTCGCCTGATACATTTTCTCCGGTTTCATTCAAATAATTTTCTGAAAAACTAGAAATTTTATTAAATTTTCTTTCCAATTGGAACAGGCGAACATACTTGTAGCAGCCAAATTTCCAGAAAACCTGAATTCTTTTAGAATTTTCATTTCCATAATTCAAACAATATAGAAACAATATAGGCACTTTTAGGATTATAGACTTATTATATGCAACAATCAAATTCTATTATCAAATATTTTTATATGGATTCTTTATTGAACGGTTGAAATTAAAATACATTACAATAAGAAGAGCAGAAATCTTGGACAATACATAGTGATTAAAATCTAATTAGCGTTTCATTAAATTCTTCTATGCCATTATCTAACAAAATGTAATTAGGGATATTTTCATCTGAATCTATATATCGGGTTTTTAAAAATTTGAAATAACGTTAAAAAATTAGTGAAAATCTACCACTGAAAGTTAATTAATGATGATTCTATTATGATTTCCGCTTTCTTCTATCATGTGTAGGTAAAAATTAAATGAAATACATTTAGATTTCCTAATTATAATTCCAATAGTAAAAGTGATTAAATGAAAATCGTTTTTTGTTCATTTTCTTTTAAAAGTGATTAACTCTTTTAATCTTCAGCTGTCAACTCAGTAATGGTTTCATTAATACGGAGCATTTGTTCCTTGAAATCGTGATCGCTCATGATTTCATATGTGGTTTTCAACAGGTCCGCTAGTTCTTTTACATCCATACGAAATTGTGGTGACATGGCTTCGAGATGAGCTTTAATACCAGCTGGAATCTAAATCGAATAAAATTAGATCATTAGTAATTGAATACTTGATAAATTGAATAAAAGTCTATTACGTTTTCTGGATCTTTAAAAATGCTGAACTTTTGTTTTACACGAACACTGATTTTATTTGGACCATCGTAGAAAAGTGTTAACTGCTGATCGTTATCCATTCGAACTGGGAAGAAAAATCCGGCACATAAACGTCCCTTTGGATCTCTAGCCATAATGGACCTAAAGTTATACACGAGATTTCTTCTATTTGCCACATCAACAGCTGTAGCAAACGGACGTTTTACATAAATCAGAGATTTAATGATTTCAATTTTCTCTCCTCGTGTAATCTTCTCGGTCCAACGCACAAGATGTGGGCCATTCGGTACATAGTTGTAACTAAATTCACGTTTACAATGTGGCTCATCAGCTTGAACAAACCATCCAGTATGCGGATAAATATTATCGTCCATTACAGTTACAGGACGACCAACATGGTATCCCAAATCAAGTAGCATAACACCATCACGACCTTGAACTCTAATTTTCATGGCAGCCAAACAATGTTCCTTTTCAAATGAGTACAAATTTTCTTCATCAGCATCCAAATCAGAACTTTCCAGATATTCTTGAACATTTTCAACAGCTTCCTCACATGATGCAACGTACATATAATCTCGTAACATTGGAATTATAGCGATCAAACGTGCAATTGTTTCCATTGCCAATGAAACACATGATTGATGACGACGATTCACTGACACTTTATAAGAACGGAAGAATGACTCCAAGTTCTTAATGCCTGATGCTTTCCATGCTTGATAAAATTCAATATAGTTACGAACGGTATCATAATAGGTGCCATCCAATATACGACTCAATTCGGTTTCAATAACAGCACAAAGCTCTTCATATTTCTCAACCTAAAATAGAAAAATAAAACGAAAATTACATATAAAAAGATCCATTATTCGATAAATCCCTTAATTTACCTTGTCAATAACCAATGTCGGTTTAATTTCATGCGACCATGCAGGCAATGGTAATGGATGATCATTTGGCCAAAAGCCATGGACTTGGCCGAACGCCTCCATATTAAATGAATCCTTATCCATTAACCATGCTGTGGATGACTCTAGCGGACATGGTGCTTTATTTATAGTCACGCAAAGGTGACCATCAGGATCGGTCAGTCCACACAATAAATCATATTCAAATGGTGTGTCAAGTACCGATCCAGGCTGGCCATCAGTTCCGAGGCGTACAGTTTCGAGTCAACTTGGCCATTCAGAACCCCAGCGACCAACGGTCGGTACATATCCTCCTTCGGACACATTCGAGAAAATAAGTGATGCACCAGCGGCACCGGTAGCTCCGGTGTCATTTAGACTGATCGGGTGTTGGCCCGGTTCGTCCCGAATTGTTGATGACGATTTTTCACGCTCTATAGAACAACGATAAGTAAACAAAATTAATAATTAATTAATACCAATTACTAATAAATTTAATATGTCGAACATTCATGTAATAAACGGTGATGGCACCAACATACACAATTGGGTTTCAATCAATGGTAAATCCAATAATAAGAGAAAATAAAAGCTTATTAATATTGATAGTTGCCTGAGTCATACGCAATAACCTCTAGAATTATCAATTCCATAGAAATTATATTCCGTTGGCAATAGCTGACGTAAACATAATAAAGCTTTTACATTTACATTGAACCATAATTATCACACAAAATCCCAATTGAATAGTGTGGGGCTCGTCCCCAACACAAACTAATCTAATCATTGCTTGACAACGTGATAGACTAATAAAATTTAACGTTCAGCACCCAACCACTTGTTAATCACATTCAGTTGATTTCTCTGATCACATTGTACTTAATATGTGTGTCATATCAGCAACATAACGTTAGATGGCATATCAGCAATATAGAGATATGCCGTCTCGATAATTTCATTGTATTCGACCATATGATTAAAGAAAACGGGGTCGATTAACGTCATTCATTATTTGCCTTACAGTAGCTGAAAACATTAACACACACGGACTTTAAACGAATGAAATCACATTGCATATCAACGTGCATTTAATATCAAACAAAACAAGGCTAACACAAAGCTGACATTTTCTTAATTTGACTTAATTTTTTTTTATGTCTCGTATGAAACAAATAATGCATTAATGCTTTAAATAATAACATAACTAAATAAACATACATACAATTAGCTTTAATTTATGGCATAATATGCGACTTAATTATGTTTCATTGGTACAATAAACATTCTTTGTGGTTCATGTAAATCATAAGATCATTCGTCAGCATTAGCTACTGAATGTGCTTACGAACACAAATGAAACATTTAATTGGAGTTTCATCTGTATCCTGTGACGAATAACAAATACGATTTTTTATAAATTCTAATCCCACGAAATTGTTTACAGGTATCGTTTCCAAAGAAATGCTTCAGTATATTATTAACCGAACAGGAAGTCATAAATACCTAAATTATTCTGCAGATATTTTAGATTTTACGATAGTTCACATGATTTTGCAGATGTCTGTAAAAAGTATGCATTTGTCATACTTTTGAAAACAAAATTTTGAAACAAATCCAATTTCATTAATTATGTTATTCATTAAATAATGAAGTTATGTAGTCGTAAACATCAAGTTTTGCTTCAAAAACTGCGCAAAACTTTTAATAAAACGAGACGAACATCAAATTAATAGAAATCTAATAGTGGTCGTTATCTTTCACGGGAAATAATGTATACCCAGTAACAAGTAAATTACTGATTATCGTTTAACAAGTTTTACGTTATATTATTCAACGATTTATACCAGATGGCTTATAAATGACTCACTACGTGGCAAATAAAGTATGGAATATACAATTTTTAATTGAATGTATGTTGGAGTTTGCATTGATCTTATTTCAAATAATAAGCAAATGTAAAAGTTGATGCCACATAATACAGTTGAATTAAAATTGATTAATCGACATATCAAAATGTACAATAATAAATAAAGATAAACTCACCCATACAACGGCCTAAGCCAATAACAAATTCCTTTTTGTTGTCCCTCGACTTTTTATATAATAACACCCACGATTATTTCAGAATTCAGTACCAAATGTAAAGTGATTTACTTTGTTTAGAACTGAACTCAAAATAAATAAAAAAAATAATTGAATTTAATGAACTCCTTAGATTGTTCACGTCACTAGTAATTGTTCTCTGTACTTCACAATAGTATTCGATGCAGTGAAACCACAGATGATTCAATTAATCAAAAACACAAAATTACACTTTGGTATGTTAAAAAATAGCAGTTGTAGCTGAAGCTATTTTTTACTCCTCAAGTAAAAACGTTCTATTCCAACGAATATGAAATTCGACTGATACTGAGCACAGCCAGCGTACATGTATTTATACCCCAAAAAGTGATCGGTAAACGAGAGCTTGTGATTTCGTACCAAGTCTTTAGTATATGATCAGCTACTTGAATTTTTAACCGATCGCTATTGTTCAAGTATTCGGGTAGTACTAACAACAAAATAATCGTAATTTGTTCGCCTAAAAAACAAGTATATAAAATCGCATTAATATAATTTACATTAAAATTTACTACCACCTATGCTAATTATATTTACCTATTTTTTTTTGTTGTTATTGTTGTTGTTGATGAAATTCCAGTTGGTTAGATAAAACCAATTTTATTTTTTATTTTCTTCGTTTCGATGTCTTTGATCCAATGAATTTTTATTATTTTCAATTTATTATTTATTATTTTGGATATTTTGATTTGATCTGTTTGTATGGTCTTCAACACTTTTCTTTTATCAATAAATTTCACACTTGAAACAATAAATATAATAACAGTCGAACTGATATTGTAACAAACCAAATAAAAAACAATTAAGGGAAAAAATTGCAATTGAACAAAGAATAGGAACAAAAAGAAAATGTTTCACTAAAACACTTTAAAAAATTGTCCTCCAAAATGTAATTGGGATCTCTTGAATTACTTCCCAATTAAAATGTTTATTAGTCAAATGACTCCAATCTATGGGGAGTTTATTCTTTTACTTAATTGATACTTCGATGTATTCTATAATTAATTCTCTTTGAATAACTTCAATATCTGTAATTATAAGAAAAAAAAAACACAACAGAGATTAAAATCAATATAAATAATTAATGTTATTGTTATTCATGCAAATGCATTGTGTGACTTTGCAATGAACATTGTTACATATAACAACATGGCTTCACGGTTTATATAAGACATACACATAAGACATTAAAAAAAGACAGTCAGACTGAACAATGTCAAAGACCTATAGAAGAGTTGCATTCATTTCTTTTAATATTGAATAGATTGATTTTTTACTTGGTTGTGCCAACACCAGACATTTCTTTCACATAATTCAGTGTGTGATTAAAATGTAATTATTACCAGGAAATTACTAGTTAAATTATATTTAATATTTCACAGTTGAAAATATTAATAAATCAATTTGAATTCCACGTAAATCGGTAATATGCACTATTAAAGTTAGTTAATACATTAACTTAAATATCAACATCATTATGGGTGACGAGATATTAATATCAAAATGGAATATTCCATAATCTACATATCTCTAGCGAAATATAGATTAATGATAATTAACATTCGTTTAGAAAACAACTAGGGAATTTAAGTTATCAGTTAAATCAACGCAATCTTTATACACAGACTCAAGTTTGAAGATTTATATAACCATTCTACAGTCATAAATAACAATTTCATTTAAATTTTTCTATTATTGTTTGCCTCGAAACGTAATTATCGTGTTATCGTCTAAAACAACTCTGAACATATTTTACAAAACAATAAATCGTCTCATTGGTTTCACCATGAGTCTACCCCAATTGAACAAAGTCAAATAAAAGCAAAAAATAGTGCAACCTCTAGGGAGGTCTTTGCACAGCCCACAGTCTAACCCATTTAACTGATTGACAGCAAATAGAAAATTATAATCAAATAAATGGTTTCATAAGTCTAAATAACAGACACGAGAATTTTCCTTTTAATAAAAAACGAAAATCAATGAAGACAGGTCATGATGACGTAAAACCAGTTACAACAAATAAAAAGAATTTTGAATGGTAACAAGAGTCTAGAAGGGAAATTAATTATGTGGGGGAAAAATCAATAAAATATTATTCATCCGCTTACCTCATTTATATAAAATAAATCGTATTACGATTCCAATTATAAGAACCACTATAATAATTTAAAATTGTTTCACAAAATGGAGACATATTGCTAATAGTCATTTTCATTTTAATTTAATTTATAAATTAAATTTTTTAACAAAAACTATTGAAATTTATCGAAATAAACTTTAGACTTTTCTTAAACGCACAGAATTCTTCATCGTATTTAACACCTTAAGAATTACTTTAGAAAATTGATTTTTTCACACACTTAAAGAAAAATCGATTATTCAATAACTGAGAGATTAGAAATAAATGAAATATTTCAAAAAACAGAAGGGAAAATTGTTTAAGTTAAAGATAAATGATTAAATCACTGCGAAAGTTAACTTTTTCCAGGATAATTTGAGTAATTCCTTTAATATTTTAATAAAAATTTTCCAACTGGTTCATAAATGTCTCTTGCCAGTTGTTAAATTCTTTCTGATCATGGTTAGTTGAAGTGAAAAAGTTTTCTTTATCATCATGGAGAAAAATGATTTGAAGCGCTTGCGCTGTTTTTCTGTAGCAACAGGAATTTCCCAAAAGTCGTCATTCAAATAATGTTGAAATGATTTAAAACGCTCCTTTAAAAACACCCGCAATTTAGATTATATTGGGACGTTCTAGTTAAAAGTAGACTGCCGTTTAAAAGGTCGTTCAAATACAAAATGGTACATGAATAAAATCTGAGTTAATTGAAAATTCTATGTTTAATTAAACAGAACTATTAATAACAATTCTATTCTATTTAGAGTTTCGTTTTATTACAAACTCTATAAATTTATTAATAGTGACATTCCTCAGTCGATGTACCTGAAGTCTATAAGCAAATTAAAATTCGTTATCTCTTTAAAATCGTTATTTTGATCACCTATACAATTAAACGATAAAAGTGATTTCACAAGTTGGCGACACTTGAATCAAATAAAATAAATATGCTATCAAGTTATCCAAGCAATATAATTTATCACTTCATCAAGGAAATTTTCTTATAAATTTGACTTATTGAGAAATTGGAATTAGCATCGATATGAATATTATATTTCTATTAGCAATATTTTTAAATTTATTTTTATTTGGATGGGGATTTAATGTTTTGAAAATGAACGAATTCGATCCATCTAAGCATTTAGCAGAAATTGAAAAGCTGAAAGAATCGCATAGACATGTACGTCATGAAGTTGAAGAAATGGTTGAAAAGGAAGCTTGTGACGTGGATACTGCCACCAAGGAGTACGTAAGAAGGATCATTGACCAATTGAAGAGCTACGTGGATAAGGTTTATTATTAATTGTTGAAACATTCAATACGCATTAAATAATCATATTCACTTCTATAGATTGCGGTTGACATTAACGATTGGGAGAGTCATGTGGCTCATAGTAATGAAGACGTAGAAATCATTAATTCCCATGGTAGTTCCAGTGAAGAGGATCATGATTTAGAACCAATTGATGCCATCAAACAGGATATTAAAATTAAATTGTATGTAGAGAAACAGCATAACACATCGAATGTAGAAAACAATACGGAATCAGCAATGAACACGGAACAAATAAAAGAAAATATAGAATCAGATGAAACAAAAAATATGCGTCTTACT
The DNA here is from genome assembly GCA_001014335.1 of Coboldia fuscipes. NCBI lineage: Eukaryota > Metazoa > Arthropoda > Insecta > Diptera > Scatopsidae > Coboldia > Coboldia fuscipes. The sequence continues at coordinate 68,992 of JXOR01000352.1, forward strand.
ATGGCATCAACAAATGATGAAAATAATGGTAATTTATTCGCCGACGAGAAACCAATCGACACGGTGCAATTGACCGCTGAATCCCCGGAGGATGAGACAAAACATCTAAACTCTAATGATAACAATGAACCTGTACGAGTCAATGAATCTACGGAATCCAATGGCAACGGCGTAGTGTCTCTAGAGACAAATAACTCTGACCACGTTATCACCGCCGAAACAACTGATAGACATTTATTTAATAAAATACCGGACTCTGTACAGACACTTACCAATGCCGATGCAGCGAGAAATTCATCTCCAGCTTTTCAATTATGGATAGTGGCTTCCGACAAACAATCTACAATTCCAAATCAAAATAAGAGCCCATAAAAAGGCACTCAATTGAATGAATATTTAACGATTTTAAGCATTTGCTTCTTCATCTTGATGATATTAATTGAAACTTTGTTGATAACTTAACCAATAAATCGATTAAACAAGTAAATTAATAAAATAAATGAGAATTTAATTAATCAAAAACGAACGTGAACGTATCAACAAAACACAAAAAACACATTTATCAACATGCAGTCAGAACATATGGCAACACAGTGTGTTTTCTTTCTTTGTTTTATATACAGTAGATGTATATAAGGGCCAGTTCGATTTGTTTACGTGACGTTCGGCTACAAAACGTGCTCACTTCGGGGCAACATAATTTCTGTCAGCTGCTTGAAAACAAATTATAATGTTCAAGTGATCCACGTGAACTCAGTTTTTGGTATTTAAAAGTGTTGAATTGGCGGAATATTTTTAATTACTCGAACAATAATTTAATTTAATTTAAGAGTTTACTTTTATTGTAATGACAGTAGTTTTACTCACTTGTAGACAATAAAGAACACGCGTATAAGCAATATATCCACGGGGAAAAAGTGAATTTCAAGTGCAACGCGTGGAACCTAACCTGCTGATTCTTTAAAATGAATCGAAATCATTCAATTAGCGGATATGGACAGTCGTACCACTTGGACCCGAGTAGTCTCAACTTCTCGATGTTCAGTACAAGTGATATCCGACAAATTAGTGTTGCCAAAGTGATTACTTGCAGTACTTTCAATGCTGTGGGACATGCGGTGCCGCAAGGGCTATACGATCCAGCAATGGGTAAATTCTATCAGATATAATGGTCATATAACAAAGTTACTAATCTCAATAATACTAGGTCCATTTTCGTCGCGAGGCGATCCGTGTACCACCTGTGCGAAGACGATAGATTGTACAGGACATATCGGTCATATTGAGTTAGCTAATCCGGTGTTGAATCCAATGTTCATTAAACCAATATACGACGTATTGAGAATGTCTTGCTTAAAGTGTTTCAAAATGCAAATTCGAGGTACTTTCACATTCAGCCTTAATCAATAGTTATGATGACAATATTTGTAATGTCTCTTTTCAGATCAAGTTCAAGAAATCATAATCTTACAATTGAAACTAATCGATGCCGGTTATTTAACAGAAGCTCGAGAGTTAGAATACTTTAAATCAGAGTTAATGATTGAGAAGTACAAGAACAATGAAACTAGTTTATTGGAAGAAGAACTGAAGAAGGCTAATGTTTTATTGGGTATACTCTTGAATAAGTAGCGTTTCTGAATGCCTCTTTTAATTAATTTTCTTCTTCAGCTAGCGGACCATCACATACAAACACAACGAAGAATATTGAATCATTTCGTTTGACAGTAATTCGTTCTACTTTTCAAATCCATAATATTGGAACCGGAAGAAAAATGTGTAAATTTTGTAATGTGAAGATAAATCCCATTAAATATCTTTATCGGCGACTAGTTATGGCTGTCAGAGAAGAAATACTGGATGAGGAGCATAATACTAAACGGCGCAAATCAGACATTGCTAGGGTTACTAACAAGTTTTTGTTACCAGAAGAATGCCAGAGATATTTGAGAAACATTTATGCCAATAATGCCGAATTTCTCAAATCAGTGATTCCAGTATTACAAAATGCGTCACAAACTGCAGAATGTCCTATAGATGTTTTCTTTATGGAAGTTATTCCAGTATCACCACCAATAGTTCGTCCGGCCAATAAATTAAGAAATGAGATATTGGAGCATCCGCAGACATCAGTGTATCAGAATATAATCTTAGCAAATTCTGTAGTTCAAGCCATTATCACTAAAATGCAAGTGGAAAATGGTACAGAAGTGGATTCAAAGATTATGGAAGAATCAACGAAAGTATTTGAGAGTACAAGTGGTTCATCTGCACATGAGAAACTATTCAATGCTCGTCAAGAGTTACAACAGTGTGTTGATCAGTTGCTTGACTCAAATGCCGGTAAACAAAAAGCTATTGGTCTAAAACAAATAATTGAAAAGAAGGAAGGAATTATTAGAAAACACATGATGGGAAAACGTGTAAATTTTGCTGCTCGAACTGTAATTACCCCGGATCCAAATATAAATGTAGATGAGATTGGATTTCCTGAGGTGTTTGCTAAACGTTTAACTTATCCAGTACCAGTAACTCCATGGAATGTAGAAGAGTTACGTAAGAGAATCATAAATGGTCCTGACAATTTTCCAGGTGCTAATTTTATTGAAGACGAACAAGGTCGCATCAAAATGATTCCAGCAAACAATGAGAAGAGAAGAATTGGCATGGTTAAATTATTATCAGCCTCATCGAAAGATGGCGTACAAATAGTACATCGTCATTTACAAGACGGTGATGTTATAATTTTCAATCGTCAACCATCTCTACATAGACCGAGTATGATGGGACACAAGATCAAAGTACTGCGGAATGAAAAAACATTCAGATTACATTATTCGAATTGTAAGTCATACAATGCTGACTTTGATGGCGATGAAATGAATGCACATGTGCCTCAAAATGAATTAGCTCGAAGTGAAGGTTACAATTTAGCGAACGTAGCTAATCAATATTTAGTTCCTAAAGATGGAACACCTTTGGGAGGTTTAATTCAAGATCATGTTATTGCTGGTGTGAAATTATCAGTGCGAGGAAGATTCTTTAACAAGTAAATTAGCATTTGATATAATGTATCAATTGTATTTAATGGAAATTGTTATTTACATTTTAGGGAGGACTACTGCCAGTTAGTGTTTTCTGCATTAGATCAATCAAGAAAAAATATAAAATTTCTACCGCCAGCTATCATAAAACCACATAGATTGTGGAGTGGTAAACAAGTACTCTCAACAATTATAATCAATAGTTTTCCTGATAATAGAGCAGGGATTAATTTAACAGCTGGTACTAAAATTAGTGACAAAGCATGGCAGTCTTCTCCGCCTCGTAAATGGAAAGCTGGTGGTACTATTTTAATTGGTAATGCAATGACAGAAGCTGAGGTAGTTTTTCGAGGTGGAGAACTAATGTCTGGTGTACTTGATAAGACACATTTTGGTGCTACTCCGTACAGTTTGATTCATTGTGTTTATGATGTAAGTCTATTATTTTATTAACTATTATTTCAATTAACAACTGTATCTTTTAGTTATACGGATCGAACTGTTCTACCAATTTATTATCAGCGTTTTCAAAGTTATTCACTTACTTTCTAAAACGTGAAGGATTTACATTGGGTGTACGTGATATTTTAGTCGATTCAAAAGCGGATAGGACGAGAACAGAAATTATAGAGGAAAGTCGCATGGTTAGTATAATGTTCTATATATACGATATATTATATCGAAACTGTATAAGTAATTTTGATTATCAAAAATTTAGATTGGTCGAAGTGTGTTAACAACGGCCCTTGATATGCCACCAGACACAACGTGGAAAAATGTTAAAAAGAAGTTTGATCATGCATTGGCAACTGATCCAAAACTACCAACCATAATGGATAGAGCATATAAATCTGCACTTGATAATTTTACGAATCGTATAAACCGCACTTGTTTACCTAGTGGACTTCTTTGTAAATTTCCGGAAAATAATCTACAGTTGATGGTAGGTTCTGGTGCCAAAGGTTCCACAGTTAATACTATGCAAATTTCTTGTCTGCTTGGACAAATCGAATTGGAGGGTAAGAGACCACCTCTTATGATATCTGGTAAATCGCTACCAAGTTTCATTCGTATGGAAACTTCTCCCAAATCTGGTGGATTCATTGATGGAAGATTTATGACTGGAATACAACCTCAAGATTTCTTCTTCCATTGTATGGCAGGTCGTGAGGTAATAGACGAATTACCATTAATTTGAATATATGTATTCTAATTTGCTATTTGTTATAGGGTCTGATTGATACTGCTGTAAAAACTAGTAGATCTGGTTATTTACAACGATGTCTCATAAAACATCTTGAGGGCTTGAATATTAATTATGATATGACAGTACGAGACAGTGATAATAGTGTAGTTCAGTTTCTCTACGGTGAAGATGGATTAGATATTGCTAAATCACAATTCCTAAAGAAATCACAGCTGAAATTCTTAGATGATAATTCAAAAGTCATTTTAAATGATCAACTAATGGATCAGATCGAGAGTATTGCAGATGAAGATGAGTACAACGATGTTAAGAAATATAAAAAGAAGGTAACTAAATTAAATATTTTATAGATATAATAAATCCTAATTAAAATTTAATTATTCACAGTTGAAAAAATGGCATAAATCAAATGGGCCGTTAGTAACGAAACATTATTCAGCATTTCAGAAATTTTGTTCTGATCTTAAAGGTACAGTAGATGTTAAAAAACCATTGAAATTAAACAAGGACACTGGACGAATGCGCATTGATACTAAGCTTATTGAATTATGGCAAAGCGCCGATAAAGATCAACTGAAAACATATGCCAAACAATGTGTACGTAAACCAGATCCAATTAATTCAAAATACAAATCCGATGTGTATTTTGGTTCAATTTCTGAACATATGGAAGCGATGGTGGAAGAATATTTAATGAAAAATCCAGATAAACGAAAATCATTTTCTGAAGTTGTCAATTTAAAAGGTATGAGTGCATTGGCGCCTCCAGGTGAGCCCGTTGGTCTTTTGGCTGCCCAATCAGTAGGTGAACCCTCAACTCAAATGACATTGAACACCTTTCACTTTGCTGGTCGTGGTGAAATGAATGTTACATTGGGTATTCCCCGTCTAAGAGAAATCTTAATGGTTGCTTCATCAAATATTAAGACACCAACAATGGACATACCGTTCCGACCCCAAACAAATTTAACTAAAAATGCAGAGAAACTTCGATTGAAACTAAACAAAATAACGTTAGCAAATGTGCTTGAAAGTAATTATAATTTGAAAACAATTACCTTGAATTTTTGCTTAGTAACTGTTTATTTTTAGCAATAAATGTGAAAACGAGATTACTCTTCCAGCCAAACCGTTTACGAGAATATACGATAAGATTTAATTTCTTGCCTCATGAAGCATATGAACAAGACTATGCAATAAATCCTAAGAAGATTATTAGATATATGAAGAGCACCTTTCACAATGTTCTTTATAAAGCTGTCATAAAACTAACGTCTGAGAGATATTCGGTGTAAGTTGATTTGCAGATTAGATTAATTTAGTTTCCTAGCATATTTTAAATATTTTTATATATTCAGAGTTGATATAGAAGCAGAGGGAAAAACTAAAAATAAGAATCAAGATGATGATGCAGAGTTGGATACAAGAGAGCCGGATGGAAAAAAGAAATCAAAATCTACCCAGGATGACTCAGATGAAGATGATGAAGTAAAACAACTAAGTTAGATCACAGACACCGAAATATTCATATGATTTTTTTATCAATTTTAGGATGATGATAATGATGCTACAAATATCAAATTAAAAAATAAACGGAATGATGAAAATGAGTATGACGAGCCGGAAGAAGATGATGGATACGAAGAAGACAAAATGGAAGAATCCTATGATCAAGATGGTGAAAAACATAGTGAAAGTGAATCAGATGTAGAAATAAAGGAAGAGGAAGAGTCTAATGAGAATGCTAGTAGTAACTTCGTTTCGGACACTAAGAATTATTTGTGGTGCCAATTCACTTTTCATGTAATAAATTCTTTCATAATTTATATCCTAAAATTCTAATAGAGTTAACTAAATTTTAGTTGGATATGCGACATAAAACAGTTGATTTGTCTACATTCCTGAGGCAGCTGGCTGAGAAAACAATTTTACGTCAAGTTCCTCGTATAAATAAAGCAATTACCTATATGCAAGATGATGAACTAATTTTGAAAACAGAAGGAACTAATATTGTGGTATGTTCATAGATCTCAGATAGTTTGTTAAAATTGAAACAAACACTTATTTGTCACTATTTTAATGAGGTTTTGTTCTCCAAAAACAATAGGAAATGTTTCCATTTAACAAGGAATTGGATTTGAATCGTTTATATACAAATGATATTCAAGCAATAGCTCGCACATACGGCATTGAAGCGGCAGCAAGGGCCATTGTAAAGGTAAGACTAATAAAAATTTATTAAATTGTAATTGCTAAGTTAATTACTAATCTATTTTGATTTTAATTTTCCAGGAAATCCAGAATGTATTTAAGGTATACGGTATTGCTGTTGACCCCAGACATCTTTTATTAATTGCCGATTATATGACATTTGATGGTTCTGTAAAACCAATGAATCGTAAGGCAATGGAAACAGCTGCATCACCATTACAACAAATGTCGTTTGAATCGTCATTACAATTTTTAAAATCGGCTACCATTAATGGTATGTATTTTATTTATTTGTTCTATTTTATCTTATTACGTATATAAATAGCCAAAGGAAAAGTGGTAGTTTATAAACAGAAACATACTGCTAAATGACTTTCTAAATTTACATAGAAATTAATATATTTGTATTTAATAAACAGGTTGCAGTGATAAATTGGAATCACCATCAAGTTGTTTAATGTTTGGCCAACCCTGCAAGTTCGGTACTGGTGCATTCTCTGTGTTAATGGATATACAAAAACTGTTGCCACAATCAAACTAGATTTACTTATTGTTATCAGACTATCAAAATGTTTATTTGTAATTTCATTTGCATTAGATTAGCTAAGAAATTTTAATTGATAAACGAAAATTGGAGAAAAATATCATAATAAATGATAATCGTTATAAATTTTTGAAAAAATTCATTATTATTCGGAGTCTCTGTGATGTGTTACAGTTAGTTTTGGTTTTACAGAATCATCCGATTCTGATACAAAATTCATTTCTTGTGTGTGTGTGCTTTCAGTAAGTGAATTCGTGGATAAATTTGGGAATGTTTTGAAAAATAAATTTCAAGGTTTCAGATAGAAATTATCATAGTTTTTAAGGATTTAAGAACATAACTATTGTTGTATTATCAATACTATCGATGTTGATCAAAATGATAAGTCACTATTCAACCGACTAGTTTGTATGTAACAAAATGTATTAGACAATATCTGTGTACCAGTTGGCAGTTTACGCATAACAATATAAAATTTTGTTTAATTGTATACGCGTATATTTAAAAATTTCAATTGTTCCTTAATAATGAGATTAAAATTCTATAAAATGCGTAATACGTGAGTATTGCAAGCGAGACTGTGGTTAATAACAATACTAATACTTAAATCTGATTTGATTATAAATTGAAATCAATTTACTTAGTTTTATTAGAGAATAATTTAAGTTTAAAATATTTCTCCTTGGTAATTTAGTAGTTGAATGTCCTAGAAATGACATTCTAGAGTCTGTACATAAGCATAGTGTTTAGTGTAAATATGGAAAATAATTCGTTTTTATTCAATATATACCGCATTATAAATTTCACATAGTTCATAAGGGAGACGCAACACAATAGGTTCTAAGTCTATCAAAGACAAAACTATGATCTTATAAATTGATTCTCAACAGTCAAGAAAATCAATGATCTTTTTCCATTTGTGCTTTATCATTTAGTGAGAAAACCTGTTGTGTTCTTAGTTTTGCAAGAATACAAGGAACTAAATATCATTTGAGATACCATACAGTGATAACGTTTGTGATTTCAGTCAATATAATAAAATCTCTAATATTTGATCGATCCATTAAACTACCCGATAGATAAATACACTATGGAATTACTTAAATTTGCATTGTGAAATTTATAAATAATATAAAGTTTTTGATCACTACTGTCTTTATCAAATTCATGTAAATCAGATTTTCTCATTACTGGCTTGGGTCTTGAATAGAAATATTGTTATATTATCCGTAATAATCTAAATTATAGTAAATCAAATGATAATAGAAAAAATATTAGTAGGAATTTATGATAAAAAAGAAAAGACAAAAGAAAACCATACAATTCTAAGTGAATATATTACAATTGCATTACCTCAAGTTTTATTATCTTTTATGTATTATCATAATCAAATTATCTCTCAAGATCTTCTTAATTTATTATTATTTATATTGGACGTGAATTATATCATTTGTAATTATTTAATATAAATATGGATATTGCATAGTGAACAAATTGTGGAACATAAAAACAATTAAGTGTATTTCGTTATTAGTATAAAGACAAATAGTTTTTTCATTGTTTTTTTTTCGGGAAACCTTTTTTCGTGATGGATAGCATCAACGCAAGACAGAGAAAGAAAATTATAATTTAAGATAAGACAAACCAAAAATCTATTTATGTGAACGAAATTTTTAGTGAAACCTATATAAAGACTGACTAATATAATCAATAGGGCATAAATCGTGGACTAGTGATTACAGTAGTAGCTGCAGCTCTTTCACCTTAGAGAGTGGAAATATTTTGGTTTATTTTTTTTTTTCAATTTGTCGTTTTATATACAGTATATCTGTAAATTTCCACATACATTAGAACAACTTTCTAGGAATTTAAATACGAGAATATTAAATGTATAGATAATCAGTGTTACTTCATCAACTGTGCTCTTAACGTTAATAAGTTAAAATACAAGAAATTGTGAGTTCGAAATATAATCAAAATGTGTTAATAGAATTGGATCAGGTGCATTGATTTCAATTCGTTTAAACCATATTCAAGAAATATTGAAATAGTCTTTTGAAGACGACACCTTTAGTTCAAAAGAAAGAAAACGAAAATCATTTTAAAGAATTTGTGATTTAACAAAGTTATGAAAAATAAGAACAGTGTTTTTCTCTTTAAATATCACAGAACTAAGAATATAAATAAAACAGAAATAAAATATCAGGTAATCATTGGATCATATTGAAATTAATTGAATATTAAAATAATTTGGTACAAGTTGATCAATTGAGTTAAAATAAATTCAATGTAAAGATGTGCACTGTCATACAATACAACATCCTATGGAATGTTTGTTAGTTTATCAACCGTAAATGTTTAATAACATTGACTGAAATAAACACAATAAATTCATTTTGTTTATAAATTTTCTTTTTCAATTAACTACATAATAATTATTAAAAATCAATTACACGAAGTATTAACACCTGAAGCAAATGACATAATAAAATTTAGAATTTATTCTGTTAGGCAAATTCAAAGTGATTGGTGACTTTGTGAGTACATAATTACAGTATCAAAACTTAATAAATGTTATTTTAAATAGATGTGTTACAGTGAACCTGCATTATCGTGAAACTAATCGTTTTTAAAATTTCATTCTAATTCAAGTTGTATGGATTGAAACAATTTTGATTTTTTTTTTTTTTATAAATTCATCGCACATATCAAACGCATAATTAATTTCAATTCAATCATCTATTTTAAAAATAAAAACAAAATACGTCACATAAATCACTGGTTTGTTTGTATACTCAAGTATATTTAAAGAATTAATTTTAATCAAAAGTAATTAAGTTACCTGTTCGAGCCACTCAAAAATTTTACTATACAATTTATTGTATTTGGGATTGTCTTTTGTTGATAATTGATAAGCATTTCATTATGCGTAGTACCAATTAAGATTTATGATAGAAAGTTCTTTTAAAATATACTCCGTTTATAAGACAAATTAGACAAATGTATTTATCCTGGACTTTATTTAAGAGGCATCTTTGATTATAGTAATACATACGTCAGGAAATTTAATTGGATACTTGTAATAATCGGAAATGTTAATTTAAAAGATTTGATTAAACTATAATAACACAATTGAACTAATCCAATATGTTCCATAAAAATATTTGATCTTAATATATTAATGACTACTAAAAGGTGTACTGACGGAAGCTTAATACTAAACGCTTCGCATATTGATAAGATAAGTTATTGGCTGTTGTGATTAAAACAGTTGAATTATTATTATTATTTGATCGGTCTGTACTCACACTACACATTAACTTTAATTGTGCGGAAATGTGAAACAAAAAAAAAATCTTTCATAATTACTTGTAACGTCTTGTTAAAATTTTCAATTAACGATTCATTTGATTAATAATGGTGCTTTTAATTATGAGTAAATTTATTCAAAGGTTTTTAGTTAAACTATTAGGTAAATTGTGGAAAATGGTTGGCGGTGGTCACATATTGCGAACAAATCACAACGATGAGGCAATTATCGCAATAACAGAACAAATTCGAAAGATACGAGAAGAGAATGCTAGACGTCATAGTCGTGACTATTCTCATGTCTTCAGGTAATCAACAATTTATACATTTCTTTTATCAATAAAAAAAAATAGAAATCGGTTATTTGTTTACCAGGTGTTTAATAAGTTTTCCGTGTTATTAATTAATTGATTTTCCAGACCGAAGTCACGTTGGGATTTGACCCGTTTAGCATGTATATTGGTAGGAATAGAATTTGCATATGCAGCAGAAACAGCATTCGTTTCACCGATATTACTCGAAATTGGAATCGAACATAAAGTAATGAATTTGTTATAAATATTTTATACAAAAATAATATAAATTTATAGTCATAATTTCATTCATTAAATAAATTGTTTATTTCCTGTAGCTAATGACAATGGTCTGGTCACTGTCACCAATGCTCGGTTTTCTAGTCGGACCGTTACTCGGATCAATAAGTGATCGATGTCGATTGAGACTCGGACGAAGACGGCCTATAATTATGGGATTATGTATTCTTATATTATTTGGTAATTAATTTCACCTCTAATCAACTTCTGTTTAAATAACTTTTGTACAATTTAATTGTAGGTTTGGTTCTAGTACCATGGGGTAAAACATTTAGTATTATGCTGGATAAGGAATATCCAATTGTTCAAGAATTCAACGTTACTGAATCGTTACAAAATTTAACGACACCAAGGTCGATGAGTCTCAAGCTAGAACCAAGAGTATTACGATGGGCAACTGTATTCACTGTACTCGGTACAGTAATGCTTGACTTTGCAGCCGATACAGTTCAAACACCGGCGAGAACTTATTTATTAGATGTGTGTCTCCCAAGTACGTACATTTCTGATTAGATTTAAGCCACTTGACTTGAATGATTTTTCTCAAAATTGTGTATTGATTTTTTTTAGGTGATCAAGCAAAGGGATTAAGTACCTACACCATTATGGCTGGATTTGGAGGATTTTTTGGATATTCATTAGGCGGTATCAATTGGAACCAAACAAATATTGGATTATTTTTAGGTGGAAATATTAAAACAGTCTTTACAATTGTAACGGTTGTTTTCATAATCACGGCTCTAATCACGTTAACTAGTTTCCGTGAAGTACCATTGGGTACAATGGAAAAAGATGACTTATTGAAACCAATCACAGACATTTGTATTCAATCTGCATTAGTTAAAGATAAAAATAAGAATGCAATATATAACATAAGAGACGTTAGTAAAATTACAATTCATTTAAATTGCTAGCTATAAAATTATTTTTGATTTTAGGCGTCCAACAATGTGGTATCAATTAATAATGAATTAAAAAATGAAATGCCATCAAATACAGTTACAATGGAGAATGGTACAATTGAAAAAGATCTTGATAAAGAAGAACACTTAACATTGATGAAGTACATGAAAAGTATAGTAGTTATGCCAAAATCACTTAAAATCTTATGTCTGACGAATTTATTGTCTTGGATGGGTCACGTTTGTTATTGTTTGTATTTCACTGATTTCGTTGGTGAGGCTGTATTCAATGGCAATCCATCAGTAAGTTTGTGATTTCACTTTTATTTTTAATTTTGCAATTGAATAATTTAAACGATCTGTATTTTATACTTTTAGGGAGATCTAAGCGAAGCAGGCAAACAATCGTTCGATGCAGGCGTAAGATTCGGTTGTTGGGGTATGGCAATTTATGCCCTTTCATGTTCCTTCTATTCAATGATAATTGAAATTCTTATCAAGTATTTGGGGTAATTTAGCCATTTCTCAATATTAAAAGTAAATAACCGTGACCCAATAATAATCATTATCTATATTTTAGAGCTCGTCTCGTTTATATTGCTGGTTTATTAGCTTTTGGGTTTAGTATGATTTTACTGGCAGCAATACCAACAAAAATAACCGTATTATTATTAAGCATTCCAGCGGGTATTATTTACTCCACCGTTTTTACAATCCCTTATCTAATTATAGCTAATTATCATGCTAAAAATAGTGTAAGTTATGAATGAAATGTTTTACATTACAATTGCATTAATTCATAATCTAATTGTTATGGTATAGTTCAAATCGAAAAATGGTGAGAATATTCCTTTGAAACGTCCACGAGGACTAGGTACAGACGTTGCTGTAATTAGCAGTATGATGTTTGTGGCACAGGTTAAAATTCAAAATCAATTAAAAATCATTTAATTTTTAATGAGATAAACATACCTTTTTTAGATTTGTGTGTCATTGACTGTCGGTTCTATGATATCAGCAACAGGGCATATTAATGTTGTTATCTATGCAGCCGGCACATTTTCCATACTTGCAGCAATCGCAGCCACAAAGATTCAGTACTTAGACCTGTAATGATATTAGATAGAATCTCATTAAATTCTAAATATACATTTATATATGAAATATATATGTATGTGTAATACATGAATATGGATATTAAGTTTATATAGGTGTATAATGTGTATCTTTTGCGATAAGATAAAGAATTAATAAATGTCTAATAAAAATCATTTGAATTTAATTCATAACAACAAAATGGAAAGTTATTCGGTGATATAACGAAATGAATCTTGAAGATAAAATTAAAGATTCATGTAGTATATGAAATTCTTAAGCATACAATTGCATACTCATAATACTTAGAAGCTTATGAAAGCAATTCATGGGACAATCTACATTTAACGTTTATTACCGTTTATAAATTTTGTTTCTATGAGAATGTTATCTGGACCATAAGATGTTATTAAATACACATTTGTCTAATTATCCATCACCTGTTATGGAATTTTATATTATTACGCATATTAATTAAATTATGTATCTGTTTTTATATAAAAGTCTGGGTGATTTGTACAAAATCAAATAACTTACCAGATTTTTTGGTCAAACAAGTTATTCCAGAGTATCATAACTTTTGCATAAGGAAGTATATTCGTTCTATATGAGGAATAAATTTTAAATTATCTTGATTAATAAATTTAATTTAAATAAAGATAAAGAGTAAAATATTTTATATAAAATGGTAACAATTAAGTGGCAAATATTCTAAACTGGGTTGAACTATCTGAGACAGACGTGGCAATATTGTATCGTTTTTAAATCAGTAGGATATTAACTGGCCAATTGTATAGTTTAATAAAATTGTGCATAAATAAGTTTCAGACGAAAAAAAAGAACAGTTTTAAAATTTTGCATTTGATTGAATCACTATTGACTGATGATAGATTCCAAAGTGCAATACCATAATGTTGAATGGATTGTCCTAATTAATTTCATTATGATTGATTCAAATTTTATGGAACGTGATTTCAGTTACATTACATTACAGTAAACCCAACAGTTGATCTAGTTTCCCCTTAAGAGTATTTCCTTTTTAATGGGTCAGTAGTAATGGATTTTCAACCAGTTACAGTGTAATCATAAACATATTTAATATTGTTTCTATGCTTAATTACTTTCAATTGGCCATTTATTTACATTTATGCAAAACTCTTTATGGGTCCATAGCACCTAAGTGTATACCAATAGTTTTAGTTAATTCTACACTCAACTAGAATATTTTTTTTTGATTTAATTTTGATAATTGTAATCGTAACATTTGTAAATTGAACATGTTTATTTAAAAGAGAACATAAAAACGTGACTATATAAATATTAAAAGCAATCATAAGATGAATCTTCGTGCCATTCAATCCAGACATACCTGAGTGATTAGACGCTCCTCGGGTTGCAGTCAGTGCATTGTATTATAAACACTTAGAATTCTTTTAAAAAATAGAAAAATTTTTCTGCTCCATTTATTGTGCTGGTGAAATAAACAAAAGAAAATCATAATTATTGTGTCTATTCGAATCAATACGCGATTAAGTGAAAATTAAAATATAAATCCAATCAGGATATTAGGAGAATTATTTATAATCAATTCAAATCAAAATAGACAATGAGTGGATTAACTGATAAGTGTTTTACTAACGAAATGTTTAATTCAGACGACTATCAACTAGCACAATCAACTAAACATTTTGATAAAATACCGGCAAATGATAATGTAAGTGGATATACTAAATGATTCATAGTTTCAATGTGAATACATGTTTTTATATAATACTAAGATGTCGTCATATATTGGATAATAATTATTATACAGGTGCTGCCCGGTGTACAGATAAATGATAAACAAACGGTACATCAAGGCCATGAAACATGGGGCAAAGACATTGAATTCCTATTATCATGTATTTCACTTTCTGTTGGGCTAGGAAACGTGTGGCGTTTTCCATTTACCGCATTAGAAAACGGTGGCGGTGCATTCGTTATACCATATCTTATTGTATTGTTTTTAGTTGGTAAACCGGTATATTACTTGGAAATGGTAATGGGTCAATTCTCAAATCGTGGTAGCATTAAAATTTTCCAATTAGCACCTGCTATGCGAGGTATGATTTAATTAAATTCACGTTTTTTTATTTGAATGAAAACGATACTGTTAATTTTAATTTTATTGATAAAATAAAAACAAATCATTCATAACAACTAGGTGTTGGGTATGGTCAGGTATTTTCCACAATATTGGCCACAACTTATTATGCTTCAATAATGGCACTAACACTTCGCTACTTCTTTGCATCATTTAATTCAGTGTTACCATGGACTGTTTGTCAACCTGAATGGGGATCCAATTGTGTTGATTTAACAACAACAAATTTATCGGTGATTGGAAATCATACAAACTTGGTATCATCAGCAGAACTATATTTTTTGTAAGTGGCAATTAAAACCAGTTGCAATCTAATGAGATATGTAATGTTAATTTAATGTTCTACAGGAAAGAAGTATTGAAAGAGAAATCAACAATTGATGACGGAATTGGTTTTCCAGATTGGAAATTGACGTTATGCTTATTTCTTTCATGGACAATTGTTACAGCCGTAATTATTAAAGGTAATTTTGCAAATTATTGACTGTTAACATCCAATAAACTTACATTTTAATTATTTAACTTTGAAGGCGTTAAAAGTTCGGGAAAAGCTTCATATTTCTTGGCACTTTTTCCATATGTGATCATGATCATTCTATTGATTCGTGCTGTAACACTTGATGGTGCAATTGATGGAATCATTTACTTTCTAAAACCACAATGGGATAAGATTCTAGAACCACAAGTCTGGTATGCAGCGGTAACACAAGTATTCTTTTCATTAGCAATTTGTTTTGGCAGTATTGTTATGTATTCATCATATAATCGATTTGATCATAATCTATACAGGTAGATATCAAATTAATTGGTTTATTGTAATATGAGGTTTTAGATCTAATTGTGTATCTGTTGAAGAGACGCTACAATCGTTACAGCACTCGATACATTTACGTCATTATTGGCTGGTATTACAATATTCGGTGTATTGGGTAATTTGGCAAAAGAAACAAATGCCTCACACATCAATGAAGTAGTGAATGGTGGTGCTGGACTTGCATTCATTTCCTATCCAAATGCAATTACAAAATTTAAAGAATATCAGCAAATATTTTCGATACTGTTCTTTTTTATGTTGTTCGTCCTTGGCATTGGCAGTAATGTTGGTATGGTCCAATGCGTTGTCCGAGTTATACGTGATCAATTTTCTCGTGTAACGGCTGGACAAGCAGCTATTGGTATTGCCTGTATTCAATTTCTTGTTGGCCTTATTTACATAACGCCGGTTAGTACATAGGATTTGATTGATGAATTAACCGTCTGATTAATTTGATTTTGTTTTTACATGGAAACAGGGTGGACAATTTATGTTACAATTTGTTGATTACTTTGGATGTCAATTTATTGCATTCATACTGGCAATAGCTGAGCTTGCAACATTTGGTTGGATCTATGGCGTTAAAAGATTATGCGGTGACATTGAATTTATGTTAAAACGTAAAACTGGATTTTACTGGCGTATTTGTTGGGGCTTTGTAACACCAATTATGATGACGATTATTCTAATATACACATTAGTTACCTTGAAACCATTGCAATACAAGAATTATACATATCCAGATGCGGTGTATGGTAATAATCATCTAATATTTCGTAATGACATGCGATTTTCATTTCATATGCTTGTAATTCTAGCTATTGGTTGGTGCATATCAGCAATTGGTATTTTGCAACTACCAATCTGGGCAATTTACACGATTTATATAACGAAAGGAAATACCTTGACTGAAGTAGATATATTAATCCATATCATTAAAGAATATAATTTATACAATAATTTGTTGTAGAAAATTGTTGGCGCATTTCGTCCAAAGTTGACTTGGGGACCAAGAGATTCATGTTTAACGATCAAGTATCGACAATTTTGCAGTGATCGACGTAGCCCCCAAACGGAATATAAAAGGCGATCAATTTTAATGAAATTTTGGTCGAATTTATTCAATTGATAACGTCATAGTTAACAGTAGTTATCGGTCAATGACCAATTTGCTTTATTTAAAACAAAAGACAATATTTTCATATCAATTTTTTTATATTTTATTTAACTCTTATTAAGCCACACGATTAATAGCCAATCACCAATTGCAGTTTAGAAAGTATAATTGGAAAATGATTTAATCGTTTCCATAATAAAACACCAAGGAAGTGGAATTAAATGATCACTTAAAACCGTTGAAATTATGAATAATAAGGCATATCAAGCCACACTTTACGTAAATAATTAATAATTCAAATAACATTAAATATATTAATGTCGCATTTTGATTCAATAAAATTCTGATGCAAATAAATAATATCATTGCATGAGAACTAATTATAATTAATAGTTCAATCATAATCATAAACAAATAGAACAAAAACAAGTAGCAATTCGTTATTATCAGAAAATAAAAATAAAAAAGACTTGAAATGGATATTAAAATAACATAATAAACATAAAATTATGTTCAATTGATATTCATTAAGTAAATATACATGGGATATCATGAATGACATCGATCATTCAAACGATATAAAACAATTCAGGTATATTAGAATGCTGAATTGATTTAAATTAATGTGGTATCTAGTGTTTATAACAAATTTTGATTTAAAAATTTATGAACAGTTGAATACACATTCAAATTAAATATTGCGCGATAGATAAATTATTATGGTATACTCATAGAAACAATTCATTTACTTATATAATTTTAAAAATAAACCAATACGTTATCAGTAATATGAATTAAATACCGGTAATGAATTCATGTTATCTATAGACTATTTGGCACTTGGCATTAACCTGGAGGTATAAGAGTTTAGTTAAATTAGTCCGGATCTAGAGGTAGAACACGATATAGTGATGTGATATAGAAAATCTAGTTCACAAAAACTGTCCTAGAAATAAAATTTTAGATACAATTTAAATCAATTTTGTTTTAATTAAATTAATAAACGTAGTATGAAGGTGAATCAGGTAATTTATCTAGAATTTTATATGATCTTATTTTGTCCAGTTATTGTATACAAATTGACAATTATTGTCTAAGTTCATCGGGTATTACAGTAATTTATTCAGATGAAATTCAGTTTTAAAATGTATGAATCTAGTGAATTAATTTGATTACTTATAATGTCGTATAAATTTAATCGGGTAATGTCACCTGTAAGATATTAAATGTGGTTAAGTAAAGACAATAATTACTTTATTACTCCACTCGTTTTTTGATGTCAATTTACTATGTGTGTTTTATTATAAAAATAATTGATATTCAATATCTTATTCTTCTTGTTCTCTATTTATTATAAATGTCTTCGTTGGACCACTAAATGCCAATAATGCACGATTAATTTCATAATAATTGTATTGAACAGTATGCACATATTTGATTAAATGAATCTGGGAACATGAAGAGAGCTTTTACGATACAAATAAATGGATACACGATTCGTTATATTCAATTGGTTATAATTAAGAAATAATTTATTTAACGTTTTCTATCGGGACTATGGTGTTATGGCTTTTGGTATTCGACTCAAGAAACAAACATACAAAATTTTATCAATGTACTTTTGAGAAAATACCAAACAGATTCGAGATATTCACGAATATCCAATTCAAAAGATTCGGTTGTTACCTTACAACACAACTGGAAACAGAGACCAGGAATCAGTTCACTTTGTACCGTCAAGTCGATCAGACATTATTTTCAAGAAAACACTGTAGGTAGTGCATTTTTATCAGGTTTTTAATTTGTTTATTTGAATATTTCCGTTTCTTTTAAACGACCTTTTAACTATAATTAATATTTTAATATATTAGTCGTTATTATTATTAATAACCGAAACTATAAAAATTATAGTTTAGTAATGTGCAGATAAATATTGTGAAATATTTTCATTTTAATGATAAGTCATCGAAAACAAAACTTTTTATTTATTTTCTTTCGTTGAAATAATGATTATTTTATGCAAAGTACGGATTTAAAATGGTTCGTTGTTTTCATCTCACTATCAAATTAATAACAAAAATTTAAAATTTTAATGAGCAGGTAAAACTGGCGCCATGTGTAACATAGAGTGGAATTTTTAAAAATTTAAACTGAATAAGGTTTTTGTTTTAAATTGCAAAATTAAAATATTGACTGTGAAATTGATCAATAATAAGTGAAGAAAATACGCAGTTTGCAAGTTGAACACAAAGTTCTAGAAATATATCGCTAATATTATGGTGTAATTTGTGTTGAATAAATGGATTATTCGGTAAATTTATTAGCATTGAGTGCTCTCGTTTCCTTTGTGAGAATTTCTTCAATTAATTTATCTTTATTGGTAGTGTCTTATCATTATATTTGTACTTCTAATTACATTGACAATAATATGTGATGATCACAATCGCAAGATCCGACACATTTTAAAATATCCACATATGAAACAACACGGGTAATTGATTGAAGAATCCAAACGGATAAAATATTAATCAATTTGATACAATAACGTATAAGATTATTTACTTTTGTTATACCGAGAATAATAACGATTATTCTTAAAATTTCGATTTGAAATAAAATAATGTCTACACCTTTTAATGTACCTGTAACCGTCTATTCAATTATTATTATGATGGATATACACAATAAAAATATTATGATTGTTTTATGGTTGATTATGAAATACCATGAAACATAAGTATCATAAAAGCTATTTAATGAGTTATGTCTATACATGACCTACACAATAACAGTGAAGAAAGAGAAAAAAAAACCCAACCAGAGTTTATGTAAAATTTTAACGACCTTGCAGCAATTGGATATTTGGAATTCTTAACTTAAATAAATTTAAATTAACAACATCATGAGGTAGCAATGACTACCTGACATTTGCAATATTTTGTTTGTACTTTCAAAATTTAAAATACTAAAACTTATCCGGAGCTGTTCAATTGAATTTTATTGCATAGAATAATCATTTCTAATCAACTGGTAATTATTGTATTACCAACTAATCGCAATATTTTAAATCAATGACCTTATAAATAGTGGCATTCACACATAATAAAATCCATTGGAATGCTTTTTAACCCAACGGCATTAAACACTTGTCAATCATAACGAAAACTTGATTTATGTATTATTATCCATAAGAAAAATATTCTTTGCCAACATTTCCAGTTAATTAGCTACTATTCGCCATTGTTCTTTCGTATTGTGAATAATCGGTTATCGACAGGTTAAAATAGTGACTCAATATGGAATAAATATGTTTTGTTTTTCTTGGAAATAGAAGGAATTCCGTTGAATCATTAAAATTATTTAATTTCTTGTTTTAGTGAATATCAAATTAGTGAACAATGAAAGGGAAAGAAAATCCGGCTTTTACAAGCGATGATGTGATATTAACTAATGGAAAATTTAGTTATAACAATGGTGATTTCAATATGAAAGGAAAAAATTATAATGAAACATCAGAAGTTTCAAAAGACACATCATTTTCAAATTTGGAAACAGATAAATCTACGGATCAATTAACGGAAGAACCTGAACGTGATCAATGGGGAAATGGATTAGAATTTTTAATGTCCTGTATTGCAATGTCAGTAGGACTAGGTAACGTTTGGCGTTTTCCATTCGTTGCACTTGAAAATGGTGGCGGTGCATTCTTAATTCCGTATCTAATTGTGTTGTTCCTTGTCGGAAAACCAATCTATTACTTGGAAATGTTAATGGGACAATTCTCAAGCCGTGGAAGTGTTAAAGTATATGATATGGCGCCAGCAATGCGAGGTAAGTCAAATCAAAACAATTGCATGATATTCCATTAATATAAATTCATTAAAACCATCTGAATGTATCATTCAGTCAATTCGTAATCATAACATTCAGTAAATGTAAATCAATCAAATATGAAATCAAATGCGTTACAAAATAAAAATTGGTAAAATGAAAAGATTTTAATATTGTAAATCTTCATATTCTTCCATATTTGGATATTGAAATCCATGTTTCTAGGCATTGGATATGGACAAACGATATCAACATTAATTGTATCATCATACTATGTCGCCCTCATGGCGGTCACACTCAAATATTTATTTGATTCATTTAATTCAATTTTACCGTGGAGCACATGCTCGGAAAGTTGGACACAATTTGATGATTGCTTAAATTCAAGTTCATTCAGATTGGACCAATCAATTTCAAATCATACCAATTTAATATCAAACGGTGTGACCAAAACATCGGCTGAACTGTACTACTTGTAAGTGTGATCAAATCCTTGTGCTTCCCCCGAACTTCCATTTAGTATTTCTCTCTGTCTATCATCATATACATATGAGCAAATGAACAAATCTTCATCTTAACAGCAATTTTATTTTATTATTTAAATACAATTTCTTCTGATATCATCAATTTATCATTATTTCTTGATTCCATTTCGAGCCAGTTTCATTTAATCTTAAGTGGTTTACAAATCAATTTTAATAGAATATCATTTTCATTTAGGAAAACATTATTGTATTTCATAAATACTTGTCTTGTGCCATTTCAATTCACCCTTTTCTTCATGATATTTCGCTTTTCTTTACCATCAGTTTATTTTTTATATTGTTGTTATTCATTGTATTTTATTTTTTCGCAATAACGTCTTGTTGTTTATTAACAATTGAGAATTGAATGTCTAACAAATTCATTACTATTCAATTTAAAATTGAATATTGTAATACTCATTGAAGTGTAAAATCGAATATTAGAGTAAATAAGTGAAAAACTGCAATCGTAAATAGTCTAATCATAATCATTGGTTTATTCACTAACGATTTCTTTCTAACAAAATTGATTTTAAAGGCACTGGTTTTGGACAATTAGTAGCTGTTGCACTATTATGTACCTATTATGGATCGTTAATGGGATTAATCGGATCTTATTTAATTGATTCATTTAAATCACCGCTTCCATGGGGATATTGTCGCGACGAATGGAATCATTCTAATTGCTTACCATCACTGAGTTCAGATTCAACACCAAATAACGGTAGCCAAAAAGCTGTTACTAGTTCTGAACTGTACTTTTTGTGAGTTTAAGTAATCGCTTGCATGCCAATTAAAATTTACTAATTCCCTTATATAAAACGCATACATTTAATATTACTTTCACATTTAGAAAGGAGGTGTTGAAAGAAAAAGATACCATAGATGATGGAATCGGATATCCAAACGGAGCACTTTCCATTGCTCTTGTCATTTCATGGCTATTAGTGCTTATTGTACTGGTAAAAGGTATCAAGAGTTCGGGTAAAGCTTCTTACTTTCTTGCCCTTTTCCCGTATGTCATCATGATTGTATTGCTCATCCGAGCAGTTACTTTGCCAGGTGCCGATTTAGGTATTTTGTATTTCCTCAAACCACAATGGGATAAATTACTCAGTGGCGATGTAAGACAATTTCTTTCATATCTCTAATATGTACACAAATACTTAATTTAATTGTTATAATTTCACTTTTAGGTTTGGTATGCAGCCGTCACTCAAGTGTTCTTTTCACTTTCTGTTAGTTTTGGTAACATTATCATGTATGCTTCATACAATCGGTTTACACATAACGTATATCGAGATGTGACAATCGTTACAATTCTCGATACTTTTACATCTTTAATTGCTGGACTCACGATTTTTGGCATTCTTGGTAATTTGGCTTATCAAATAGGAACCACAGATATAGGAAATGTAGTTAAAGGAGGAACTGGATTAGCATTTATTTCATATCCGGATGCCATTGCTAAATTTGAATGGTTGCCCCAAGTAATTATTGAATGATTTCATTATTTCAATCAAGAAGTTTAATAATTCATTTAACTTTTAGTTATTTTCAGTCCTATTCTTCCTAATGCTGTTTGTACTTGGCATTGGTAGCAACGTTGCAATGGCCAGTTGCATAATGACCGTTATTCGAGACCGTTTCCCACAAATCAAACACGTTTGGGCCTCGTGTATTGTAGCTTTATTTGGATTAAGTTTCGGCTTAGTTTACGTCACACCAGTAAGTTTAAATCTATTCATTACTTACATATGTTATCGCATTTCATGATCTTTCAGGGTGGTCAATACATATTGAACTTAGTTGATTTTTATGGGGCTGGATTCATAGCATTCATACTGGCGATCGCGGAATTAATTACAGTTGGTTGGATATATGGAGTGAATAGGTTTTGCCGGGACACAGAATTTATGACTGGAAGATATCCTGGTATATATTGGCGTATTTGTTGGGGCTTTATTACACCAGTCCTAATGATGTCCATCTTGATCTACACGTTTGTTACATTTACACCAGTTACTTACAAGGATTATGTTTATTCCGATACTGTATATGCCATCGGTTGGTGTATTTCAGCTCTCGGCATTATGCAATTACCATTATGGGCCATATATGCCATTTTTAATCAGAAAGGTACCATTTGTGAACGTATAAAATCAGCATTTAGTCCAATGGCAAATTGGGGACCAATTAAATCGCAAAATTTAGCCGACTATAAACTATTCTTAGAAAATCAACGTAACGTTGAGTTGACCAGTAAAAGTTTTATCCATCGAATAAAGCAAGTATTATATAGAACAAAGTGATATAATTTAAATTTAAGTAACCGATAGTCTGTAAGAATCTTTAAATTGTATAGATTTAATTATTAGTACTTATTATCTTTTAAATAATGAATTTAATTGCAGAAAAAAAATATATAAAAGTTAACAATTAACAATCCCCAATAAATTTTTATAAAAGTTTTAGTTAGTTAACATCACAGCGCCCTTGTTAAATAGATTTATTAGGACAATTATAATATTCAAATTTTTATTCGTTATTATCTGCTCTTGGAACAATTTTCTGTACAACTGACTCAGTGCGCTTGTTTAACACCCAACTGACCTCGATCGGCGGTAGCACTTGCTTTATCGGTAGTGGGTCATCAGTTAAGATGATTTTCTAATACCAACAATAAATATTTTTAGGAATTGTATATTAATAGAAGAAAATTATATAGTTAACTCACCATGATTTTACCCATATCACTGCTATCACTAATGGACACGATAATATTGCGTGCAGCTTTAATGAGTACTGGCGTCATTGTGATCCGTTTTGGAGGTGGTTTAGGCGAATCAGTGATAGCAGCAATTAACCGTGTCTTTTCCTCAAGCAGTTCATGATTCGGAAAAAGAGAACATGTGTGGCCATCAGGTCCCATACCAAGTAGTAGCAAATCAAACTGTGGCGTACCGTCAGCCTGTAATATTCAAAATAGTTAATAGAATATCATTTTACATCCAATAAGTCAGTATATACGTACCATTCCAAAGCGCCTAACGATTTCCCTTTCATAGTCTTTTGCGATGGATTCAACATCGTTCAAATCAGTTACATTTGGTATAACAAATTGAGATTCATTCAGTCCTAAAACTGGCAATAACTGTTTCTTATACAATCCGTACGTAGAGTCGTCTGAATCAATTGGAACAATGCGTTCATCACAGAAATAAAATTCCCATTTGCTCCAATCGCTGGTTTGCTTTGGCAATCCCTTCACCAAGTAGTTGATCATTGATCCACCTGTTGATATGAGGAAAGAAATAAAATATTCTAGTTCCGTTTCAATTGCATCACGACAAGGTCGTTTCCATTACCTGATAATCCAACACGAAACACTCCATTCCGGTTGATTGTGGCATTGGCAACATTACACACTTCTTCACACAACACATTGCTCTGCTCCTCGTCGTTATTGTTCAACAGTATGCGGTTTCGGTTATCCATTTTCTTAATTATGCTCCAGGTTCAGAACGAATGTTTGAAAGAATGCAAATAATTCTTACGGACTGTACTACGGTGCAAAAGAACAATTCGATTGCTAGAGTCAATGAGGCCGAATCACGACAGTACAGCACGTACAGTGCTGTCGCCCTACTAATTTTCAAAATCTACTTTCAATCTAATTAGTTTATACACTCTATTATAATTCAAATTAATTGTGTAAGCATAGAATTTTTGAAGATACTTCTCATAATTTAAATAAATCGTATTACTAGTCCTAATTCTTGTCCTAATTTCTGTCGAATTTCTGATTAACTACCACCTTAACAGCAACCCACTTCAATCTGTAGCGGCTGATTATCCTAACCTCAATTTGCACTTCTTTGTTTACATTTCTGTGTTTGAAAATAAAACTTCTGAGTCAAATTTGATTTGTTTAATTACTTCTGTTGATTCGTGAAAGATTCAATTACTATAGCTAGGGATTTATAATGGACCGCAATCAAGCAGAAGCCAGCAGGGATAATGAAGAGGAACCTCTCACAGACAGTTATATGCTACTGTGTTTGGCCCGAATTTTGGAGGGAGAATCTCAAGGCTTTGGATACCAACCCATGTTTAAGTATCCAGAATGCCTGACAAACAACATAATGGAAGAAAGTATGCCAAACGAGAATTGGCATAGAATCACGGTAGAACGGAACACGGTTTTAATATCTAATTGATACCTTCTAATCAAATTAATTTTCCACTAGATATTTGAACTCGAAGACGATGTTCTTCCAGAAACTGTACCCATTGAAGTGTATGACGAAAGCAATAAGATTCTAGGAAATGTGCCAATAAATGTATGTCGGTCAATATCACTTTAAAGTTTCCATTTTATTAAAATCGTTCATTGTAGATATCTGATCATCCTGAAATCATAGAGTATCCTATAATTAAAGACGACACTGAATTGGGGAAAATCAAAGTTCTTCTCCGTATAGGATCTATAGATACAGTAACTGAATGCAGAGACTCTATACGGTCACCACAAAATGGAATAGGCAATACAAAAAACAAATCCCTCCAAAAGACTTCTGATTTGCTGGACATCCTACAAAGAGCTCTAACAACCCCTATTAAAACTACAAATGCATCACAGGAGAAGAGTCATCCAACGAAACGGGTTTTAATAACACTTGATCGCGCATTCAATTTGCCAAAATGTAATTTAAAAATAAAGAAGCGAGGTAAACGGGACAAACAAAAGCCAAGGTCAGAACGAATTGAGCCAAGTGCCTATGTGACTTTTGCCTCCTGTGAGCAGAGCTCAAATAATTATGGAGTATTTCCTGCCAAAACTGGGTTTGTAATTGCAACAAAGGTGGTGCACAAAACGATCTCACCGAAATGGAATCAAGTATTTGATGTTAGAATACCAAGCGAGTACTTCACAAACGTATTAATAATATTTTTAATGAAATTAAGAAAAACAGCAAAGTAACAATATTTTTACAGCCACCGCAATTTTTTGTATTCGATGTATGGAGAAAACCAGTGCCGATAGAAAGCGGACAGCAAAAGAATCTTGTGCCAAATCCTTTAACAGATCTACATATTGGTGCTTGTCCCTTGTTATTGTCTAATATTTTATTAAAGACAGGACAAGTTGAGGGACATTTCCAAATATTTGATAGCCATCATTTTAACAATGAAAATTCATCGAAAAGTATCAGTCTATTAAAGGTAAGACACATAACATAGTTTCGCCTAATACATTTTCGTAATAACAATATTATTGCACATCGTTTGTTTAGTTATCGATGCAAGTGTTAGATGAGTCTTATAACATTGGAACGACAATTAATATACCGTCTATCGATGAAGAAAATCTACCTGATCTGAGTGAACTCGTCAATAATAAATTTACAGAACTACAGGAGATCTCAAGCAGGCTTAAGTTTCGGTTGGATAATGTAATGAGTGACGAACCAACCGATGATCTGGACCAATTGGCTGATGAATTTGAACGTGATTTACATACACCACCACCTGAAGATGATTTTTTCTCATTACTACAGGCTCCAATGGCACAAATTGCTGAAAATTTAAAAGAGATCTCAACTGCATTAGAGCAGACAACAATTGATCAACAGCAAGTATCAGCTAAGAAAAGTAAATCATCTATAAATTAATTTTATATATTGATGTTTTTAATTTTTAAAAATGAAATTAGAAAATTAAGAGAATAATAATATCATCTTGGTTCACATACCAAACATGGCCAGATAATTTTCTCTTCGTAATTTACGTTTTAATTCAATATCGGTCAGTAATCGTACACCAGCTGTTGTTCCTTGATGATCATGATAGAATGAACAAAGTCGAACACGTTGGTAAGACAACAATTCATCATATCGTATAGTTTTCATTGGTTTTTTCATATAAACAGTTTTATGTCGCTCACTAGCCATACAAGGTCTGCACAAGACTTTTTGTTGATCCCACTGTTTCCAATAATCACCATTCGGATAGAGTCCACACACATCGCATATATCAATTTGACGACTTGTACAAATAATTCTAGTAGCAGGAATTACTTTGCGCGGACCACCAAATGTTTCAATGTAAGGATATGGATATTTCTTGACTGTATATGTACCTGGTCTGTCAGTCTTATTTAATCAACGTTCATTACTTTAATCAGATATTATTTACCCTGGTGTTAAAGAAGATTGGCCAACTGGTTCCTTCAAGCTTCGATTGAATGGCACAAAACTTGGTTTTATTTGTGGTTTTGCTATTGTGTAATGACCAGGCTCTGGAAATTTCTCATATTTCTTTTTCGGCAAACGGGGACTTTTATATGCTAGAGGTCCATATCCTGATTTCGCTGGTGTCTTTATAAATTAATTGAATTAATAATATTTTGATGATAGGATTACTAAAGCTATTGATTCAATTCGTTACTTTCAACATCTTCCATGATATACTTTGATAGTTTGTAGGATGTACGTTGGGTAATATTTCAGGTGTTTGGCTACGAGGAAATGATTCCAAAGCTTTCCCCTTTAATGGTAAACATTCGCGTTCAATACCAGAACCGAAGAATAATTTAGTTTGTAGCGGCCGCTTTATAACGTAATCAAAACCTTCGATCCCTTCCATCTTGATATAATTTTATAAAAATATATTCTTGCTAACTCATTAAACAGGCGAAATAATATCTAAACTAATAAAATCGGATCAATCTTAAAAGATACTAAAATTATTGAAACTTCATGTAATCATAAACAAACTAAATTTATTTAACAAAACGTAATTCACTTTGAATAAATTATCGGTGATTGAAGACGATACTCTACACGTAATTCAAGTGGGATTCTAATAGTTATTTTGTGAACATTATTTCATCGATGTTGTCTTAGTTTACGGTCCTGCCATGTAACAAATTTGCGGCTAGCCGTTTGTAGTAATTCATTCAAATGTTGGGTCAATGATGTGCCTAGTGGAGCTAGTTCTCGTACCATCTTTTCCTACAATAGAATACCATCAATTTGATGAACGATTGACGTTTAATTTATTTCAATCAATACCTCGAATGGCTTCAATTTCACCATTTGAAATCGTTGAATTGCTTCGTGCATTCTAACTAATTTCGATTCCAATTCTGGTGTGGTCGGCGGAAAACATTGCCAAAAATGTCGTAATAACTCACTTAACGACAGATATAAATTTCTTATCTCTTTCTCAACTTCAGGAGATACTAGTTCTGTAAAAATAAAATAATGTAATTGTATTATAATAAAAGATTGAGGTCTACACTATAGAACTTACGTGTTGCAGATAAATCGCGGTAACCTCGCATCAGTGCCCCTCCCGGACTCAGTTCACCAAGTACGTGCACTGCAGTTTTCGGATTCACTAATACTTTATGCGGTGTTCTCATTTTCCAGCCTTCTGTTTCCTGTAACATTTTCATTTGTACAGTTTCCAAGTCATTTGGATCAACAGAATGATCAACAATTGGTGCAATCACTGGTCCATGACAGTAACGATCAACTTTCGATAAGCTGAGTTCTGTGTGTCCATTGGAAACAGTTTCTATTGGATCATCCACTAGATCTTCATATACAATTTTCTCAATTAATCGAGATTTCTTTGGATTCGGTTCATCGTGATTATCCACAGTATCGTTTGAAGTATGCCCATTTGATTCTTCTTTGTTATGAATTTGCATTGTTGACTCCGGTGGTTTCATTTTAGTACAAGTATTTAATACCATCATTGAATGTTGATTGAAACGTTTTATCAAACATTGATGAACAATATTACCACTATTCGATTCGATTTTTTCATTTGCTGAACTACAGAATCCCTCTTCAAGCATATTATCCTCGAATTCATTAAGTTCAATTAATAAATCACCGGTACCTTGAGCAACTGCTTTCTTCATTGCATTATCATCAATTTTACTACATTCACTGAACAAATCTTTTGGTCCCCCTGTTGTCAATCGATCCCTGAAACATCGGATTATAGCTAGAGGTATTTCAAATTAAAACGATATAATCACACACCACTTACCTATGGAAATAATGTGATTGGAAAAATTTTGTCCAAAATTCCGTTTCTTTCATTTTACTCGGCACATATTCTTGATATTTCTTCTTAACCGCTGGATATGCTTTAAAAATACTATCTATAATATCACCAGTTAAATTATACTTAAACCCATTGCATCCATCTGCTATGGGTTTAATATCTGCTAAAAATGCTCCGGACACACCAATGTCCTGTTTACTGCCATGCTTCTTTTGCGTATGCTTCTTGGCATGGGTATTCCAAAATTCCTCGCTAGTCAATACCTGAGTAATTACCAAATCTTTATATAATTGTAGTAAGCTCGGATTCTCTGATAAAATTCTAGAAAATAGAGAAATGATAAGTCATCATGAGATAGACGACCAATTAATCCCAATCATCCCACACACTTACTTATTCTTCTCCTCTAGTTCGCGATCTACTTTTCGTTTGAAATTTGGCAAAAGTTGTTGTAGCAGCTCTTTGACTTTATCTCTATCTTGAATTTGTGCTTGCATTCCGTTCCTATTCGCAAAGTGGAATGTAGAGCTGTTGCCATCATGAAGGACGACTTGCAGTTGCACCTTGGGTTTTCCTTCGGGAGATATTTTTTGCACTGCAAAGTATATCGAAAGTTATTTATGACTATAGAAATGTAGTTAGTCATGGTCACTTACTCTTTATATCCTGGAAACGATGGGACACAGCAACAGTGTCCCTGTTCTCGGCCATCCATGCTAGACGTTCATTCATCACGTAGAGTGTTCCATCTCCCTTCTTGTATTTAATTTCTGCCATTTGCAGCAATACATCCTCGCTGCTCGTAGTCATTGTGGCAAGCACTTCTCGATTGCTCAATTATTTATATGCTCAGTCTAATTGGTTAGGAATATAGTTAATTGTGATGACTGATATACCGGACCGAAAGAAAAGACAGGCGGATTCTGTGAATCTCATTCGTTCATGTTAGGCAATGCACTATTTAATAAACACTATATCGGATCAAAGGGACTGATACTTCAAACACATTTTGAGAACGAATTTCGAGCCAATCTCCGGTAGTTTCGGTTTTGTGTCCTTTTTTTGTTCGCAACACTGGCACTGGCAAAAATGCTTTTTATCGGCTCGACTACTTGTTTGACATCCGTCTTCGACGACTGTTAGTTGGCCGGCAGCGCTGCTGAGTTGAATGGCGCGAAACGTGTAGAAATTGGTGCGACGATTTGATTGCAAACACAAAAGTTATTTTATTTCGTTATTTAAACTGTTCCGTTGCAAATAAACACAAAAGTAGTGAAACTGCATCAAGTTGCATCTGCCGATAACGCATAGGCTTGAGATCTGCATCCAGTACTGTAAAAAAAATTATATAAATCCAGTATTTTGGTCGCGTCGCAAACTTTGGTCGGTTAAGCTGTGCCAGCAATTCCTAAATTGCATTCGCCTGCAATAGGTAAATATTTAACCCAATTTGAATCACAATATCGACACTTTTAATTAGTTTCATTTGAAACCCAATTGTAGAATGGTCGGAATCAAGAGTACCCACAAGCGGGCACTTAGTGACGATAACTCAGCGGATTTTGTATTCATACCGCCCACCTGGAAATTTGATCCTAATAAGTTAACGGAACACCAAAAGGACGCTCTAAAATCGAAAAAGGCAGATATACCAGCACTTTATAACGATTTATCACGATCTCAAGATAGTAGCAGTTTAAAGCCGTGGACCCCCAAGCAAATGTCAGTGGATTTAAAAAACGGTGCTGAGGTGAAGTCTTCGCCAGCAAAAAACGGCATAACAGCAAAATTGGAAAGAAGACAAGGTGCTGAAAATGAAAATCATACATCAGGTAGAAAAAAGCCACGTAAGGCGTCGAAGAAAGAGTTACAACGACTAGTTATAGATACCATTCAGGGAAAGGGTACACCAAAGAAAGGTAGAACTCGATCGTCATTGTCTAAATCACCAGCCACACCTGATACTCCGTCTCGTAAATCTGATCGTGCTATTAAACGTAACCGTAAATATGAACAGGAAGAAAAAGCGGTTACGCCTAAAAGAGTTCGATCTGGTTCCAAGAAAAAACTGAAGGGTTCAATTGAAAATAGCCAAAAACGAATTTCAAATATGGAAGGAATTGAAAATGATGACGCATGTAGTTTACCAAGTGAGTCTGATGTTTTCGGTACAAAATCGAGTTCATGTAAATTGTTGTTGGGTGATACCAATGAATTAGAGGATGATTTAGATGATGAGCCATTAGCGCAGCCATTACCAGCTTCACAAGGTTCGACTGATGAAACCGATGATGCAGTTCAAGATATTGACAGTACTGCGTTGAGCACATCGGAAAAGAAGAAACTGGATGCAATAGAGGAACAAGATATGGAAATGGAAGAATCATTGATAATAGATGAGATGAAAGAGGAAGCGGATCGTAATATATTAGATAATGCTAGTTCAAACTGTGTGGTTAAATCGGAAACTGCCAATATAGAAATTCCATTCGAAAACACAGAAGAAATAATAAATCCAACGGATAATGTTAATTGCGAAAAGCCAGAAATAAAAATCGTAAATGACGATAAGCAAATGGAGGTGACCGTTGCCAAAGCTGATGTGGTCGAGCCATCCACAGAACTATTAATATTACCAATTAATAGCATAGGAGAAGATACTGATAAATCAAATAAAATAGAAGAATTAGAAAGAGAACCACCAATGGAATCGGTGAAACATGAAACTTTAGCGAGACCAGTTCAAAAAAAATTATTTAATAGTGTAATAGCGCCATTTAATTCTGGAAAAAATACTCTTCACAACTACTTTTCACCAATAAAAGTAGCAAGTGATCCTCCCATTGATGTCAAAGAAGCTAGTACACCCGTTCAAGAAGCGACCGTTTGTGCTGCAGCCCAAGATTCAAAACGAAATAATATAACTCAAATATTGAAATCACCTTTAATGAGCCGTTCAGCTTTGATTTTGAAATTGGCATTGGAAAAGAAAACAAATTCTAATGATAAAACAATGACTCCAAACTCTCCTGTTCCAAATTCTATTTCAATTATGGATGAACCACTGTATAAATCTCAATTGAAGGAATCCCGTATTTTAACCCATGAAGATGAAGACGATGATCCAGATCTTTTGAAGTTTGGAAAATCTATGCCACCATTGACGGCAGTATCACCAAATTTAAGTATCTTGAAGCGAAAACTGAATGCTGATAGTGATAGTGAGGCAGATACACCAAATTCTAAACGGAAACGTGTAAGTTTCAATGATCCTTTGACGCAAATGAAACGTTATATAAAAGATGAAAATGAGAAAAACCATTTCCTACCTCTTAAGATGTTAGTAAATCGTTCAAAAAAGTATATGGTGCAACGGAATCGTCGCACAAATTCGGAAGTTATGGCCCATTTGGCTTCCATGAATGGTGAAGTATTGGCAGTTGAAAAACCAATGCCTCAAAATGAACAAAATAGTAGTGCAACCAATGGGAATACAAGTGAGAATGAAGAGACTGAGACAGCTGTTGTTGAAAAAGATGTGGACTTTAACGAACAAACAGATATTCAAATAGATGAATCATCTGAATTAAAAGATTTAGGAAAGAGTGTGGAAAAGGATCAATCAATTGCACCAGAGTTAATTGAAACTGATATTGAAATGATTGTGGACTGTATTGTAGAGGAATCATTAAAATCAGTGCCAGAAGACGTTGAAGTAAAAGTAGAAGAGCATGAGTTTGGAGAGCTTATCGAAATGCCTGTTGCCGAACAGAAAATTTCATTTGAAAATCAGTCGGAGTTGTTGGATTATGTGTTTGATAATTTCACAATGGATGAATTGTTTAAACGTTATTTTAATCTAGCTTCGAGTGATGTTGGCCAAGACGAGAGACAGAAGAAATTATTCAAACTATTGGCTTTTACAGATTGTCTTCGTTCACGTATAATGCAACAAATGATCAGTAAAATGAACAACAAAGAATTCGATAAGATGCTAAGTGAAACTATAGAAAATATTGCTAATCCTTCGTATTAAATCATATATGTCGATATAACAAATTGTAATATTTGTTAATTTTATTCTGGATTACTAAAGTTTAATGTTTTTATTTAAGTTAAGTTTCTACAATGAAATAAAATTTTATTCTATTTCAATAACGGCACCGACTTTAACAAATGCTTCCTTCAGCTTTTCAGCCTCGTCTTTGGGGATGTTCTCCTTGATCACAGTTGGAGCGCTTTCAACGAATTTCTTAGCCTGCACCAGATTCATGCCTTCCAGCAGATTCTTTACTTCTTTGATTAGTGCAACTTTCTGTTTTTCATCGAATTTCATAAGTTTCAGTTTAAATGAGGTTTGAACTTTCTTGGGGGCAGCGTCTTCTTCATCATCCGCACTAGCGGCTGGTCCAGCAGCTGCCTGGCCAGGTGCGAAAGCTGCCATCATCGGTGCATCGGGAAGGTTCAATTTCTTTTTCAGTAGACTATTAAGTTCACTCACTTCCAACAAATTGAGGGTGGCTATTTCGTTCACGATGTTCAGGATTTTCGGTGTTGGTGGTTTTTCGGTGCCTTCAGGTGTTGGAATCTTCAGGGATTCTGAACTTGCGGCCGCTGCTTGTGCTACATATCGATTCAGTGTTTTGTGTACTTGCTTTCCCAACAATCCCCTGCAGTTAAACGTCAGCACTCGAATACTTTGCATTGTGAACAGTATTGGTAATGTATTAATTTACTTTAATTATTTTAAATGCAAATTGGATAGTTGGATAGTTGAATGTTTTCTTTTTTCGGCACCAATTTGAGGTTAGAAGGGAAAGAATTCACAGATAAGAAGAAGTGTGCTATTCACATATGTATAACAGTTTTCTTCTTTATTTTGATTATCAACAATCTGAAATTCGAGCAAATTTATTAATAAATTGAATTCAAAATATTATTTCGGCTGCTTTATTATAATGGACGAATAAGAGTGTTCATTCTGAGTTACTGACACAGTGTTACGATGAAGCAATTTTAATCATTAGCAAAATAATCCATTTATTACTGCTAGAAATATGGAATTCCACGACGTCTTGCTGAAATTGGCCAAGGATCATATCGTTCAGCTAATAACTCTGGGTGTTCTGGTGTTTTCAACATGCATTGTGTACTTTAGGTAGTATTGGATATAGAGAACGTCCTTCTGAGATGTTAATTTATTCATTCGTGGTGTTGTCTTATAGTTTCACGTTGGCTCTAATAACAGTACTATCTTTTGGGGTGGGTATTGCTAGCACCCAATTCTTGTTAAATCATCGGGAACAAATCGGAGATGTAGCAGGTCGAGTAAAATCCGTGTACTGTCCAGAAGTCTCGGTAATATCTTTGATTTTATTTAAATCTAGATCAGATAACATGTGATTGATTAATTACAGACGTCTGTCTCGAATACCTGTTTGATTTGTGATACGTCCGACTGTTCAAGACATGACGAATCTCAACATGACTTCAAGGAATTCAAGGTGAATAGTGCGTTGGATGCAGCAGTCGAAAGTGTAAGGCTCTTTACCATACTCGGATTATAAATGTAAATAAATGACAATAATAATTCCATTTAGTTTTACACTCGAATACTGTCGTCCTTCGTTCAAAGTTGGTTCTCACTGCTATCACATGACGAAGATTTTATTCAGCTACTGAAGACTAATTTGCGTGAGGCAACATGTCGCATAATAGATCGAATTCAAAAAGTAGTTATATTAACTAGAATGATTTGCAGTTTAGCTAATTGAATTTTATTTTTAGCTCGATATTCCAGCAATAATTACGTATAAATTACTACCAAATTTTTATTCCCATCACAAAATGATCCAAGAAATGATCGAACGTGGTGTGCCATTAGATAAATTGGCTGATTCTGCTAGACATAATGAAATATCAATTCATCCTGCTGTAATAAATCGCAAAGCAGAATTGAATTATTTGCGTGCTATTTCAAAATATTTGATACCTCGACTGTTTAAAAATGAAAACTTTGACAGCAATATCTTCTTCAGTTTGATTAGAGAACTAATCGCTTGTTGGGTGTTGTTACCATTAATGGACGTCCTCTCTGATCCAAATTTAATCAATCTTCTGATATTACTAATTACAAATAAGGACTCAAAAAAGAGCTATATTCAAACTGATATTCAAGATCGAGTGGTTTTTCTGAAGAAATTTGTCACAAGATCAAAATTGAAGCGAAAAAATCAAATTGAGACTGCTAATATTGATGATATTCTACAAGATCCGGAGAAACTATTTCCATTCATGCAGTTTTTGAAAAAAGAAGGTGCTGTGGAAATATTACGGTTCTACTTGGATGTTAGTGCATTGAATAAGGATTTACAAGACCCCAAAGTCACAACTGATCCATCGAAATTGTCCTCGTTGTATCAACAATCAGAGAAACTATTAAATGCTTATAATGCATTGGTTACGTTTGATAACGATAAAAAACCACTGGACACTTTAAATGCTGCCAATGAGGATGCTAGAATAGCATTGGAAGAGTTATTCAAAAAGGCCTTCCAAAATTCTGCTGCTTATTTTCAACTTATTTATGGTTCCCGTGATATTAAAGAAAACCCTGAATTAAAGTAAGTAAAACAATTGTGCTTGATATTCGATGTTAATTGATGCTTTTTTTAGAAATGGTGATCTACAAGGGAGCACGAAAATCAGTACTAAATTACGGGAAGTCATTCGTGGTGCAGTTGATGGAATGCCCTTAGAGGCACTTGAAACACCAACAGTGTGGGATGCTTTCACTGATATAGATGGTGTAAGTATTCGATTAAATGGATATTGATTATTCAAATAATCAATATAATTATTCCTGTTTTAGGTTCTTGAGAAGGGATCGTTGTTTAATCCAGGTGGTGGACCAAAGATGAGAAAAGATCGTGTGCAAAATTTGGAACCATTTATGATGACCTTCTTTCAATCAATTGAACAGAATGCTGATTTGGGCGAAGATGTGATTAGTATATCAGATCATTCCAATATAAGACCTTGTCCACCAGGAAGAAATCTAGTGTTTGGGGATCTCTTTGAAATGAGAAAAGCGAATACGAATGCTAGCAGTATTAATAAGGTGGATGTGCGAGGACCATCACAATGTCTTTTATATTTCTGTAAGTAGATTTTCTGTAAGTGTATTTATCGATTTGTTGTTTATGTGCTATTGATTTTAGTGAAAGAAATATACCGAGCACCGGTAATCATTCTTCGTTTTGCAATGACAATTATAAGTGTGTCTCGTTCAACAGTTGATACTCTCATTAGCAGAGGAATTATGAAGTTAATTTACTTGGGACTTTACGAGCCGAGGTTGGCTAACTTAATTACTCTACTTGAAGGTATTCCATTGATTCATGTGCTAATTTAAAGTTATTTTAATTGTATTTGGTGTTTGTATTGTACTGTATTTATTTAAAGCACATCTGTTTAATGAACGCGAACCGGGTCCGAGTGCAGCTGAATTATTAGAGCGTCAACGACAAGCATTCAAACGGTTGAACGCAGTGAAACAAGGGCTGGGTGCAATCAGCACTACTCTGCAGTCACCAGCATTAAATAAACATTTAATGTACAGTTTATTTGATATCGTATTATCGGAATTGTTTCCTGACCTAAAGCTCAATTAAAAAGAGAGTCTTCACTTTATCACGTATGAACATTAGATATACATTGTAGATAGAATAGTCAATTATACATTCTATGTATTTATAATTAAGGACAACTGTTTTTGTATAAATTTATTCACTGAATGGTATTATGTATGTATGTATATAAGTTGATTTGATTTAGTCACATATAGTTATAAACGTCCACAATATGAAAAAGAAGATACGTTTAGTAAACTTCAAAAACTAAAAAGGATTATGCTTTTAATTCATCCGAGTATTTTTTATTATCATAGTGGAACTCTTTACCAATATAATGCTCAATTAAACAAGAGTAATCACTTAATTTAGATATGATTTTTATTCAATTTGCATATTATAGTCATCTTAATTACAATAGGAAATCAAATATTATTTAACAGACATTGAGTCTCAGACAACATTTTGGAGGTCCTAAAATCAAGCACTTTGAATCTATATTCACCCGAAAATGGATTTATCACTTTTAATTGTTTAAATTATTTTGTGGTACAATTATACATCTTCAGACGCTTCTAAAACGGCACCCGAATATGCTAGATCCCAATAATGTTCCACCTGGTGTTTTTGAAAAAATTCTCTTGCCATCTTTTCCATTGGAAATGATTTGTATTTCACTTCACCGAAATGTCGACGTTGACTAGTACCTTCCCACACTAAAACACATGAATTAGGCACATCATTACCATCTACATCCTTTACTGTGTCCTCATCCCATTTAACACGATGCAACATTAGACGACGATATTTCTTTTGTTGTTTTGGGCCACCCTCAACAACGACAACACTACAATCTCTGAACAGGACTACTACGCCGGTCATTAATAATTGCTTAGCGTTTGCTTCCACTTTGAATTTTTTACTTTGACAGTCATGTAAATCTCTAATTCGATATACACTAACATGAACACCACAAGATGTATCTTCCTTAAGTTTCCTTATTTTTTTCTCTCTCTTCTGTTCTACGGTTAGTTTTCTCGATGCATTTGCTTCTTCGTGAGCTTTCTGTCGTTTAGCCATTTGATCTCGAACATGAGCCTCCATTTTCGTTGGATCTTGGACCGCTTCATTTCCTAAAACTCGCATTAAATTTGATATTCTCAGTTTTGGCTCTGGTGCCGATGCTAACCCAAGACGAATCTTCTCTTGTTCTTCCTTCCAAGCCTCACGACGGTTCTGACGACGTAACTTTTTACGTTCCTTTTTCGTTAAGAACACTGGCAGTAATATTGGTTTTGATGATTCATCTAAATATTTCAATAAAATAAAATAAAATTTTATTAACAAATAGTAGTTTGTAAGCGGATTTACATTTGTATATACTTACTCGGAGGTTTCATTTGTGTTGGATGTTCAATTAAATTTGTTATGGCCGATTCACGAATTGCAATCTTTCTACCGTTCATTGTGTGCAAATCCTTCATTAGAATTACAGAATCCCACCATTCCATACTGGGCACATCATCTGCATGTGAATCTTGTTTCGGTGCAATTAACGCTAATTTTGTAGCTGAACTAATTCCCGTTTTACGAGCAATTTGGGAAATTTCATTTTGTAATTTCTCCAATTGAGCTTTCATCCTCATTCGTTCTGCCATTTGCATGAATTTACCCGGCTCATGGAATCTCAAAGGTTTTCGGTTTCGCACAGATGCTTTAATATTAATACGATCATCGAAAAACTTTTGTGTATCATCGTCTTGCGATTTATCGTGTGGTTGAGAAGCTTTATTGAATATTTCCTTTTTCTTTGCTCGTAAATTAGCCTTCAAGGTCGGTGCTAAAGTCGGTATACTTATTGCTCTGCCACTCTTGTCAACAGTTCGTCCCTCTTCATCTAAGATCAATGGTTTAGGTTTCTCTTGCACTGGTGGTATTATTGTGATGCCTGCTGCTGGTAGTTTAGCCCTAATTTGTGCCTGTAATTCAGCTAAACGACGTGCTCTATCTATGTCTTCTGGATTTGTTCCGGCCGTAATGACACCGGATGCAGTCGGTATTTTTTGTACTGCTGGAGTTTGAGCTATTTGAGGTAACGCATTAAGGATCGGCTCCTTAGCTTTCAAGGTGTTTAAAGCACGCTTACGTTCCTCGATTTCTCTTTGAGCGTTCACCATCATTGCTTTTATTTGAATTGACGACAATCCACTGGTTGATGTTAGTAGTTTCGGTTCAACTGCCTCCGGCATAGCTGCTGCTGTTGGTGGGCGAATATCAAAACGACCAGCTGGTTTAACATTATGTTCTTTAGCTGATGGTTCCAATGGACGTTCGTCGAATCTTGATGATTTAGCTTTCTTCGCCTCAACTTCACGGCCACCGTTAACATCATCATGTGATCGTTTCATTCCCTTGGTCATGCCGATGTAGTGGCCCAAAATATCTTCAAATTTTTCATAGATTTTATTTGCCTTCTTTGGGTCAATAACCTCGGATAATTTATCGGTCGTCTTTCGGCGGTCATATCCATTGGATAAACATTTTTCAATTGTTGATACAACGACGCTGCTATTTACACCCAATACCTTGCTGACTATCCGTTCGACGGTGGGTTTCAACTCTGCCCAATCATCTCGTGATACAACCGACATAATGGTTCTTTCCTAAAATGTTAAATGGCCATTAGTTAGTTGTTGAACAAAATCAGTAAACGTTTATAATCACTTAAAATAGAGGTTATGGTTGCATGCAGTTTGCCTGGCTTAATAAGTTGACCATACGTTATTTAATAACCTGGTTACCTATGTCACTTTTATTGTCCCTGTACTTGGTAATGTTCCCTTTAATAATAGATACAAGTTACATGGAATACGGAACTCATTAATTATCTTTTTAATTGGGTTTATTTCCTTCTGATTTTTCCGACAAATTTGTTTTATTTTGTAAACAAACTCAAATTTAAGTACAATTTTTGTACCGTATTTCGTTCATTCATTCAAAAAGATGTAAGTGTAAAAATTTTATGTTTCGAGATATTCGCATTTTAGTGTTTTTGCCTATAACTTTTTAGTCTTTAGAGTTAGACCCAAATAGTATGCGAAGAAAATGTACGAATTTAAAAAAACAAACCAGCTGTGCAAAAAAAATTAAGAAGAAATTAATAACAGCAGAGTAATTAAAAAAAAAATAAAAAAAGCAGCAACAAAATACATGTAAAAAGCAAATATTACATCTTTTTGTCCGAAAATTTTTTTTATTTGTATTTGATTGTTTACTCTATAATAAATAACGTCGCAACAAACAAAAATAGTTACATTTTTATTGTGGAGAAATTTAGTTAAAATCACGCACGTACACCCTTGTTGCACAATTTCTTTTTGCTCTCACGGCCTGGAAAATACGATTTTCGGAATTTTTTTTTTACATACGGATAGATATAATTAATATCTTTACCGTATGTATCGTATTCAATAAGGTCCGATTTGTTAGTTGCATCTTTTTTAAAAAGTACTGTAGATTTGTCATATCATTATCGTCAATTTTTTAGTTTGTTTCGTCCATTTGTACCATTAAAATACGGTTATGAGCGTTTATACGTGAATGTTACTTCAAACGTTTGAAATTAAGGTGTTTTTTTTTTTAGAATTCATTACATAATACTCATGATAATATTTCAACTGCTATACTATAATTATAGCACGTAAGGTATTTAAATAAATTTATAACGCATCGAATATGAAAACTTATAAAGTTTGCATTCTTCAGCCTAATACGATATCATCTGATCTGAAGGACTTAATCAGATCGTGTCCACCATGCATCCAGTCGAATGCAAAAGAACACATAGGCAACATGCTGATTTCCAATTGTCTGGATGCACCAAGAAACTTATCAATATGACCATTTAAAAGATCGTCGCCAAATCAAAGTGTTGATTGTACAAAAAAAGGTTCAATATTATCCCTTTTCAGTACCGGCTGAATATAGATAATGGGATTTCGTTGGCATTATATATCATGCATATGTTGCACAGTTTAACATAAAAATTGGGCATTACGTTACATATTTCCTGGAACACTAGCACAACCCTAGCTAACAAACGACCGGACAACTGGACAAGGGATTATAAATTATAATGTTCATAAAACTCTTTTATTCTGCAACGTTATTACGCATTATTGATTCACATTACGTACTATACTAATGCACCCTTCATTATAGCACCACCAAATAGAATCATCGATTCTTCTAAAAGAGTTCAACAAAATGAAATCTCTTAAATAAATGATATCGTCTAAATCAAATAATAGTACAATCAATATAAGGGTATATTATCGCCAACAAGAAACCAATGAAACGTATACGTATAACAGTGAATCTCAGTAATAATACATTTAATGAAAGTAAAAATGAAAATGATATAAAATAAAAGAATAATATAACAGAAATAGATTACAATAAAAACTAAAAAAGAAAATGAAATTGTTGAAATATAAGAAATTGGTTTTCATCATCAAATAAACGTTCAACGGAAAATCTCGAACGAAGAAGACTAGTGAAAAAGAGTGGAAATTTTCATTGTTTTCAATGGTATGAAAAGGATCAAAGGAAAAACACTCATGAATCAAAACGTCGTGTATAAAGGGAAACATTCTCCAAAGATTTAATAATGTGTTCGATTGACAGTAAAACCATTTGTATCAACCACCGTTTGGATCCTTTGACAAAACGATTGCGCATACATATTAACCTGTAGTATTAGATTTATAAACTGATATATTGCTTTTATCCAACGAAAAATTTTTTTTTTATGGTTTCACAGAAAGCCCGTGGCAAAATGATCTAAATAAGATAGAATAAATAAAATCTTTCACCTTCAACTAGATTTGATGATAAGAACTCTGTTCAATTGTCTGATATCATACTGAAAAAATTTAAGAAAAGGAATAATATTTGAAGACTGAATTGTTTAATTAACATAGACTAACACCAATGAAGGATTTTTAATTAAATAAACTGCAATTGTCATTAATTACTGAGAAACAATATTTATTTGAATTTGCAAATAGTAAACGCATGATATATGCGTCCAATTTTCGTTAAAATAAATCTTAAAATTCATGAAAATATTCAATGAAAAAAGATTGGTTACATACCCGCAATGGACTGTATTTCAAATTTAACTCAAATTTGCCATATTAAATAATTTATAGATCCTCACTAAATAATCACGGACACTTAATGACTTACATGATTTTTGTAACTAAATTTCATAATTAAAATTGTATATTGTAGAACTAGTTGACTCCATTTTGCAGTTCCGTCCGAAGCGCAACATAAACAGTCCGCGAAATAATTTCAATCATCTCAAATTAAATGATTAAAGTCAAAATTAAATCCATCCAATACGATAAAACGATCATTTAAACTGCTCTCTTGATTTTTATCCAGTTGGTTATTGTTTAA
This sequence comes from Coboldia fuscipes, assembly GCA_001014335.1. NCBI lineage: Eukaryota > Metazoa > Arthropoda > Insecta > Diptera > Scatopsidae > Coboldia > Coboldia fuscipes. The sequence continues at coordinate 111,508 of JXOR01000352.1, forward strand.
ATCAACATTTAATATGAAAAATAGGATTACATATAATGGCCCCCATCCGAAATTTCAATGGTAATTTTTCCATTAATAGACATGATTGGACTCAAATTGAAGACCACCACTTCAGTCGGGACCACTTAATTGATGGATTTAAGTATGAATGTAATCAATTACAGGTAAAAAATTAATTCATTATAATTTGCGAACAATTTTACAACAACAGATAATGCAGTTCTAGGAACGAGTTACTGTCGATAAAGAAGAATATTATCGTGATAGTCGATACTGAAGTACAATTTAATGAATATTAGTTCCACAGTTCCGTTTGGAATTATTTTTAAAATGAAAAACGGAAAATTCAGAATCCATTTAAAGCAAAAATAAAAATTTCGTGTTCAGTGAATCAGTGTTTCCCAATTAGTTGTTATTAAAATCAAGTGTTAATATCAAAATTCATATTGTGTATTGCCTATTTACGAAGTATTGTGAAATTCAGTGAGTGTTAAGTGTTAATATAATTCTAGAAAAAAAGTGAAAATGAAAATCATCAAGTGCTTAGTGTAGTTATTCTATTCAAGTTGGTTAAGTGTAAATCCAGTAGTCATTAGTTTGATCCTAAATAAATTAAAGTGAAATTGATAAACTGTCTAGTGTCGTAGTTTAGTGTAAATTCAGTGTGTGTCAGTGTAATAATAAAAGTGTGTGTTTTATCAATTTATTGCTTTTTTAAATTTATTCGTGCATATTAAATTAGTTTGGTGTGATTTCAGTATTGTGTCAGTGTAATGATGAAAGTGTGTGTTTTTAAATTATTCCTTTTTTCGAATCTATTTGTGCAAATTAACGTAGTTTAGTGTAATTAAGTGAGTGTGAATGTGATCAATTTGACTACGGCTGACTGAAAGGATATTGACTGGCTCTTCATACATAGTAAGTGTCATTTTTATCCACTTATTTTAATGTACATTCGTTGATCACAACTTATGGAATATTCTCTCGTTGTCTATATTGCCATGAGTATCAAACCCCAACAATGCGCCAATAAATCCGTTGTACTATATTGCTTGCTTTTCATATCACGAGCAAATAATAAGTTATCGCTTAAGCAATTCGTCAGAAAATTGAATGCAAAAGAGGAAATATAAGGTATTTAAATGATTGGTAATCACTTTAAAAAAATAGTTTCATTGCAAGGAACTCACAATTTAGTTTTATGGTGATTGTAACCCATTCGTTGTCTTTGACCAATTAAAATAGTCTCAACTCGATACTAGAAGCAGAACTAAAGTAGAGATCAATTTGAATCCGTTTGTGGTCTTTCAATTCAATTGATTCCATCTACTGTTCTACCAAATATGCATGACTAAATACTCTGGCATTGCCATAAATTCAGCAGTGTTACTCTTTCATTGGATCACATCGCATAATAAAAGACCAGAATGTGTAATTTATTGCTAAAATACAATACACTTAATGTCATGCATCCTTTCCTTTTATCCATCTCAGTGTTTAGTGTTCATCTTATCTATCTTTTCGTCTGATTTCTTTTTTGTTTTCTGGTCAGTAATAAATTGCATTGAGTTATGGAAGGATACAAGCTATTTATGGAGTTTTTTTTTTGTCGAGATGTCGAGAGCCAAAAGAAACTATCGATGCTATTCAAAGACTACCTGGGATGTTCAATCTAATTTAGAAATGCATGAAATGGCCATCCTTTATATTAATCTAATGGCAAACTGTTATTATGAAAAGGCTTAACTGCATGGTCATTTATTATCATTATTATTCGTTTCATTTCTATTGAAATTGATGCGTTCATTGTCTATTTTCGTTGTTCGATTAAATAACATACATCATTTGGAATTGTAACAAATCTTAACTCACTTGGTTGGTGAATAACAAACTATTCGAAGGGATATATTTTGATTTCATCCCTTTTCTTTGCGTTATTTTATCAAATCTCATCCTTTGGAGAGTTGACCAGAAATCCATTGAATTTTTAAACACATAAAATCATCTGAAACATAAATCGAGTTAAAGGGACATAAGATTCCTTTCAATGTTGAATGATGTATGGAAAATAATGTAATATTTTATCCATTGAAATGAAAACCAGCAAAGTACAGAAGCAAAAGTCATCAGTGTCAGGTCAAATATTATTCGAATGATAATCAGAAATATTTGAAAATGTTGTTGGGATGTTATTTTAACGATTTCAATATCATACCATTGGTTCCCACACTCAATTTTGGAAAGTTTTCCAAAAAAACTCAATTTTTTATGTGTTTTCATTCCTATGAATTTGTTTTCATCCATATATTCATTCTATTCAAATGTTGCATATTGTTTACATGACACATAAATATTCGCAAGTGCAAAATAAACCATTGATATCGATTGGTCACAATAAAAGGATATTATTATTTATAATGATTTGTTATGTTGATCACGAACATATCCAATAGTCTATGATAAATGATAAATTTCTATCATGTAAAATGAAAACAAAATTTTGGATAATTGTCTGTAAAAGAAATACAATGTTTTCTTTCCATTTTTTCTCTCTCATCTTGAATAAAATAAATATGATTTTCCTTTCTATCAATTTAATACTGAATTTTTATATAAAATCAGCCAAATAGATAATCAACAAGGTAGAATGAATTTGGTGTCCATCCTTTATCAATTCTAAACGACTGGTGGCCTTTATTGCGATATGGCAAAAAAAAAATAGAAAACTTTATATTGTAGATATAATGTTGGTGTATATCGCATATGCTATCAGTTTGATAACAAAAGGGATACTGGTTGCTGTATGGTGGCAGAAGGTACTCATCATCTTTTCTCTGATCTTGGATATCAAGTTTTATTTTAAACCTTTTCGCTATCAATACCGATGCTCATAAATTTAATTTTTTTTTCTCTCTTGGCCACGTCGAATGGACCAAATACACAGACTGAATACAATATATTTTATAAATTATTGCACAAAATTAGATGACCATTTCCATGGAATTTGGTAGTCTCCTTTTTCGATTTTTGGCTACAATGGGCTGACTGCTGCCATATTTCGTTACTGTCATTCTATTAAATACGAAAGGGATGGACATATTCCATGTAAAAAATAATGAAATAAAATAAAATTATATGAAAGAAAGGAGATCCCAGTTGAATAAAAAGGGACAAGATGAATATGCTAGAACACACATCAGTATTAGTTGAATTCAGCTTGAGGTAACATTCGGTCATTATCCTTTTTCATACAGACAAAAGAGGAATATGATTATTATCGAGTTACATAAAAACTCGGACACAGTTTATGTAACATTTGATCCTTTCATCTACTCTATCTAGATTGCCATCGTGAATTTTCAGCATCTTTAAATTCCTTTTTTTACTTAGATCGCATTTTTTTTATTCCTATTAAGGAACACTTGGAATTGTTATGAAAACTGAATCCAAACAATTCCTTCTCAATCTTCTGGATATCATTGATTATCATTTTCACAGGGTGAATCACTAACAGAGAACAATTTCATTACACCAATCTTTGACTATTCTAGGAATCAGAAAATTTATCGTTTCCAAATCCTTTTGTTTCTTATTACAAGTTTAACGTTTTTCGATGTTTAACCATTTCCGATAAGAATCATAATCTTCACATTCCATTTAGGTGACAAATCGAATACTTTGCACTAAATTGGCTCACAAAATTTTATGTCTTGAATCAGCAAAGGATTCCGTTAAATTGAGAAAAAACCGCAATGAATGAAATACGAAAAAATGAATCAATTACAGTTGATAATGATTATGTGACACAAGTAACACCCATTTCATAATGACAATCGTTTCAGTCAACCATAATTCCTTTCATCAAGTTCCAATCAAAGGGGTTTAACTCATCCAAACCCTTCTATTTACTGTTTAAATCGATTATACACCGCATTTATGGGCTAATTTTCAGTCCTAAATAAAAGGGTAAATTAACAAAGATGAAGTCATTTAAAATGTTTTCAAAAAATCATTCGTCGCATCAACACTCGATTAAATCGCGATCCACAACTAAACTCTAAATGAAACTGAAGAGGAAATAATAATAAAATAAACGTGTGAAGGGTAAAATTGAGTGAAGAAATCTTGGGTGTTGTTTTTTTATGAGTGGTTTTCTCTCGTGTTGTACTCAAATAGAAAAAAAATCGTTGAAAAAAAAGGGTTTGCCTTTGTTGAAGATAAAAAAAATATAAAAAAAAAACTCACCCTTTGATCAATGGAATTACTATAGGGCAATTGTGCAAGCAAAAGAAAAGATTTTGTATTGAATAAGCGTCTTAAAAGGGGTGTAAAATAGCTTAAGGTCTTTTGATATCCCATTGATTATCAAAACTCTGTTGATCCTCTGTTGTGTATTGAAGCGGTAATTTTAAGATCATGATATTCAAAGAAAATAAATAAAAAAATTTATCGGGAATCATATTATCACGTTACCCCATTCATGTAAGAAACACGCGCTTTTAATCAGAGGCATCGGGTCATGTAATCCTCTTACGTATTGTTTTGTATGGTAACTCGTAAATATTTACGGTTCTTACCTGTATATTCTTTGATGAAGATACTACGAATTCATATGAAAGGATTATGGATGGAATCATTGGTTGCTATTGAACATGTGTTGGCATTCAAATATTCAACAGATTTAAGACCATAAAAACGCCACATAATTAATATCACCATATGAATCTTATGAGAGTCTAGGAGAAAAAAAATGATAAATGACTGTAACTCCGTCAAGTGATGTGGTTCGTTCCCTTTCTTAATAGTAAATTTCGTATGATTTAAATTAGTTTAATGATGAAGAAAATATTTCCGATTTCTTATTTCATTGTTTATATTACAATTTCACATTTAATAATGCGTTAGACAAGATCATTCAAATATGTAATTAATTATGAGCTGATAGTGAATTATGTGAAATTTAATTTCTTTAAATAAGTGGAATTGATAAACGAGATGATTCTTTTTTAGCGATGGTGACAGTAAACAAGGATCGATTGAATCAAAATGTGGCCGCCACTTATAACCGTTGAAAATGACACGATTAGGAAACAGGAAATACCAAAAATATTATTACATTAAACGGACCGCATTAAAGTTAAAATAACAGTAATCCAGTGGATGTTACTTTAAGATTCAACGAACAGAATCTTGGTGTACAGAAAGTGAATGTATTCTTAGTTACGTATAATTGGTATTCTATGGAGATTAAATCATACGGAACTGGTGGATGAAAACTTTTGTTTTTCATTGATTCTCGGTTGCCAGTACGGTAGTGAAGAGTTTTCTTGTTAGATGCAATATGAGACATTGGAAACTCGTTGCCTGATATTCACATGATGTGAAATTGGTTTCTTCATCCTTTATCGATTGCATAAAACCAATATGGGAACCATCGAACTGTTATAATGTCAGGCCTTAAAATAACAAAATATTGGTTAAAAAATTCTATGATTGAATTATGTTTAAATATTCAATGCACATGTTCGGAACAATTTCATATATCCACCGTGGACGATGTATGATCTCATTTTGTTTTCTTTTCTGCCTCTTTTGCGTTATTGTTGATGTTGTTGAGTCCATCGTATGTGGACTGGGGAGTTTTTTTTTTGGTAGTTATGTGGAATTGATAACGAAATCCCCAACGGGATAAAAGAATATTGTGTGTGAATGTGGAAGCGGCTGAAAAAAAAAGTAGATGAAAGGGATGTATGATGTATGAATATGTCAAAAATTAGATGAATTAATCGCGGAAGGACCCATGTAAACGAAACCGATTCAATTATCCAACACCATCATTCATATGATTTTTGGGTTATGATCCTGGATATAAATGTAAACGGAAGACATATCCTTCCAAATGGCACTTGTGGAATTTTATCTCATCTGTTTTCTTTGGTATATCACTCGATAACACATATCAAGTCTCTTTTTGTTCCTTTGGGGTTGATCCTTTTCAATTTATTAAATATTTTGATATATAACTTCTTCACTTGTGTGTAACCAATGATGATATATTCATGCGTATCCGATGATTGTATGTGTAGACCAATCGAGTCCTTTGGCGCTGGCTGCTGATGCCAAATATTAATTCAAATATATGATAAATATCCTTTTAATGACAACACCAATTCTTTACATATTGGATGAGTTGTGTAACTTTGTTATTTTTTTATTACTTGGATTTACTGAACCAGATGTACGGAAAAAGAGCCATAAATTAAAAAACAAGAACCGAAACTAAAAAAAGTCTAAAATTAATTAGGGAAATGGTGAACATCTAGTGAGTCAATCCCAAAAGGATTATTAAAATAAGAATTAATGTTTAACAGTGATTCATTCGGTAATATTCCATTTCCTTGTATGTTCGTAAGAAAAGCGTTATGCTCCAGATGAAGTGGCCTGGTTGTGAGAATAATTTCCTAGAAAGAATGACAAAAAGATGATTTTAATGAACCATTTAAACTGTTTTCTAGTTACTAAGAGAATATGATGGAAATATTCGCATATGGAAAACACTTTATCTGTTTGCTAAAATATATATGAAGTCCTGCGAAACGAAATGTAAATTATAAGAATTATTGCTCTATAAAAATGTTTTACGTTATATGTTACAACAGCCGAAAACTAACATAACCTGATGACAATCTTATGTAAGTCAATTCTGGGCCTTTCCATTCGATGAAAAAATTTCTTCTTGAATTCATAATAAAAATTCCGTTACCATTTACTACTGAACTGTATCATTGATTTACACACCGTTGTATTTCATCTAACGTTAAAGAATAGAATGAATGAGAATATTCAAGAAAAGTTAGAAATTGTTTGCATAAAATCTATACAATCATTAACGTTTTGACTTTTACCAATTGATTTTATAAAAAATTTCTATTCTTTCGAATTACATAAAATGACCTCACATACTTTGTCACACTTTTTCCTTTTTGATCAGCCGTAATAAAATGTATCATGTTGTTGCAAAAATTTTATTACAGAATAATGGCATTAAAATTAACGAAAGACGAATGTTATACAAATTTGACTAAAACAACATATATGAATGAGACAATAAATGAGGTACAATTTGTTTGTTTTTCGTCAAGGAAAATTTGTATGAAAGAACGAGTACCAGTTAAATAGAGTTGAATATGAAAGTCATCCTGGAAGGTATATGAAAAGAGTTCTTTTTTACATGGAGAGCAGTTAACACTATTTTTTATGGACAATTAGCATTGAAAAATTTAATGACTTGTACCATTAATTGACCAAAATGAAAGCACTGTCTTTGTGTTCACTTCATTGTCACCACATCAGTTGATGTGTGCCTGTGTCAATAAATAAAATGGTTCATAAGTCAGTTTCCGCTTGTCCTGAAAATGTAAAGGATTTCTGGGAACCGAAGGAACAAGAAGAATTTACAAACTTGAAATTCCAATGAACCAGAATGTTTGATTGCCATTTGAGTATTGGTCACTACTTCATTAGGATCGTAAAACAATGAATTTGATGACTCGTAAAGGGAATATTGAATTACCAATATCAGTTTGACCCTTTTTTCCTTTTCCATTTAGTCATTATGCCATCACCTGAATCCAATATGTTACAAATTCCATTGATTATTAGGAGTTTCATGAAAAACACGATACTAAACAAAGCTTACCATGGAGACAGATTATCGATAAGGAAACTGAATCTGTCCAATTCGATTTCATTCAATATGATAAATTAGTCATCCGGATTTGGACCAAACGACCCGTTCTAATAGATCACAAATGATTAAATTTCCACATAAAAACAATACAGAAAATGTAGTAGAACGATAACAGCTAGCAACCCTTTCTTGCCGTCAACATAAATAACCGTTCAAATCAAATAAAACGAATGAGTTTAATTTGTGGAAACCATGGAAACCCACTGAGCTCTTTATGTACAACGAGAAAACGTGATTAGATCCATTTACCGTTTCGTTAGCCTTTTCTGTTGTGTATGCCATTAAATTAGAGGTTGATAAAGCGAACGAACATAAACTGACTACGGTTGATTCCTTATTATATCCAAAATATCACATAAAAATATCCTAAAATTGGATGTTATAAAAGTGAATAGAAGTGAACCATGTAGAAATAACCAGACGGAAGCAACTCATTTTGACTGTAGTCAGAAGGGGGTTAAGTCCATTTATGTATTACACACTTGGCGCTACCATCAAGCACATGCTGAGCATTTACACCATTAAATGGCCACACAATAAGGGTTAAACATTATGGCCGAGTGGCACATAGAGCACACACACACCATAGAATACAATTTAAAAGAGTGAAACAGGATGAGAATGAGAAAGAGAACGAGAGACTATTCAGTCTTTATTTTTTCCTCGTGACAGCAGGACATAAATTAACCCCTTCGGTTTGTCATTCAATACTGGATTGGAGCATGCTCATCTCATACATGAATTGTATGATTTTTATTCCAATAACAAATTTTTCTTTTGACGCTTCCAAAGAATGTGGTTTTTTGTAATTACATTTTCATTTCATTTATTATGTTTTATGTCCACTTCAAACATTTACACAATTAATTTTCTCAGTGCAGCGCTCATACACTCACATATACATATTCAATTGAGAAATGTAGTGAATCATAACTGATGGCAGCAAAGTCTCATGGTGATTATGTTGGGGCCACTATAATCTGGTGACATACCCAAAATAGGTTCACTTTTTTTTATATTCTTTTGTGTAGTCCAGCTTTTAATAACCGGAACAATATGTTTTTGTAGTATAACTGATGGAATTGCTTTAATAAATATTTGACAATGTTATAGTTGAATGGTGCAAACGGTAATTCGTCTATCTAACGGTAGTGTGTGATAATTAAAGGTGACCCCCGCCTCAATAGTTTGGTCAACCGTTTACAGGGTAGGGTTAAAATTAATGTTTGCACGACAATTATTATTATTGTTGAACGTAGTTATTAATTAATCAGACATTAAGGGTTGTTATGTACTCTTTTTTGTTTCTATTCTGTATGATTTTCCGAGTCATACAACACTTGCTGTGTAACCGCTGTGCTTTTGAATGTATCGTGAATAAACAAAATTAGCTAAAATGACCGAATCCAATTATGTTAGAACATGAGGGTGCGTTTAATTTTGTATGTTAGATTTCATGTAATGCTTGCTACCTATGAGTGTTGTTAAAGAGTTATTAACATCGTAAAGGAAATCATGCTAATTTCACCAATTGAATAGAAGAAATCTTTAATCCATACTGTTTGGTACAGGTAGCAAAGGAATTAATTTTTTTTTACCTGTAAATTGGCTATCAAAGGTTTAGTTGAAGTAGAAATTTCACTGGAAAGGCGTTGAATTACAATGAAAAACTTATGGATTATGATTTCATATTTTTTTCCTTTTTACTATTCATTTGTGGCTATTCGTTTAACAGGATTAAGTTAATTACATTGGCTCACCATTATTCAAAGTTATTCTTCTGGTAATTGGATTTTTGCTATTCGATTAATAGCCGAAGAAGACCACACATGCATGTGATAGCACTTACTGTATTCTTCCGAGTGTAAAAGGATTGCTTTACTGGAGATTATTTTAAAGAAAAGTTACCGAAGTAAATGAAAGACCGTAGCAGTACACAAGTCATTTGGCATTATTAAAGTTGAAAATAATAAAACATTCATATGTGTATCTGTCATTTTAGTAACACACGCCACATTACATTGGTAAAAAGAAAAGGATCAGCGAAGAATATAATAAATGAAATGTATTAGAGACGCACGACCGATGGGGACCGTCATAGTGTACGTTATATGCCATCGCGTAATAATAAATATTGTTATTTTCAATCCATCAAAATGAGACAACCAATTCAATCGTTGTCATTGTGAAACTGCAGAGAAAACAGAAGAAATCTTCAAATATGAAAGGGATTCAAATCCTTATTCCTTTTTTTGTAGTTTCGTTTTCTGATTGTGACGAGTACAAACGAATACCTTTTTCTTCTTATTCAAGTGCCACCGGAATACGATGACAAAAAACAAGAAAGGACATTTCACTTCTGTGATAATCATACAACCATCCATGTCTCACTACTCTTCTTCACGCTGATGTATCATCTCCATAATATTCAGATGGCAATAACTAAAAAAGAAATGTTTTTCTTATTTATTTATAAAGCAATTCGTAATATAAATTTTTGATATTATTTTGATAGGTGTCCAATCAACCGTATATCAATGATCAAATTGTAGCCCATTCAATATAAGGCTAACGGGCATCATGGCATCAATGGATACAATTTTCTTATTTGTGTGCCATCAACCATCCACGACTTCAGTTAGGAACGAATAGAAAAAAGTGTCACTCAAAAACAAATATAGAAGATATTCTGTGCATGCGATTTCACCGCAAAATGATAAAAATATTCCGTTTTCTGTTCTCCAAGATGGAAATTAAATTGAATTCAACCTGTTTCAACCATAAAGGTGTAGTAAATGAAGAAAACAAGGTAGAATCATAAGACAATCATAGAACATTTTGATGTGAAATTATTATCTTGAAAGACAACCGTGTGAGATATCACGCACTGTGACCAGTTGTGGCAGAATTATCTAATCAATTACTACAATTCAACGAACGGTGTATCAATATGAAAAGAACATAAACAACCAAATGAAAATACACTTCCTACGCATTAAAACAAGTGAATAAAAGAGAAATCAATTGATTTGAAGTGGAAATCATTTGAATGTCAAAAACAAAAAAAAGAATCTATTTTCATGAGTTTTTCCTTGGCTAAAAAATGATTCTTGGAAATTTTTAATGATTGGAATAACAATGAAAGTTATTGGTCTGTAAAATGATTACCATATCATGAATCGATGAGTCGAGAGATTGGAAAACCAACATTAATGATAAACTTTAAAAATAGTCAAATGGTAACACATTGATTATTCAAAGGACATCCTCTTGAAAACATAAATAAAATGTAAAAACAAAAATTTCACTTTTCTTTTAAAATGTAACAATTTGTTTGGTGGGTGAATCATTGGAGCTTAAACTGTACGAAATGTTGGACCATATTAAATGGAAGATAATTTACAAGAAACGTAAAAAGTAAAGAACCCAATTAAATTGTCTTAAAGTACCACAGTGAGGAAAGGAAAATACAGATTCTTTAATGGATTCAACAGTGAAAGCAATTCTTGAAAATGTTATGAAATATGAATTTGATAGTCACGAAATGGCAATCTGAATAAAATGGTTTTGTTATGATTTATGTAATCCATTGAAAATAGGAAAAGAATAGAAATGGTTGATTTAGACATTATAAAGTGAACATACACAATGGTGAAAAAGGGTCCAAAAGGAGTTTTATCGAACAATAAGAAACGATGAAACTTTTCCGACAGTCAAATGAAAAGTTTCCATATCTTTTTTTTTATTCAGTTCCCCATTCAAAAGTTATGCGACTTGGCAAATAAATCGGTTATATTTAAATGAACATCTTCTTCAACATAATACAGATCCATTCAAAGAGATGGAAAATCAAGAAAATAAAAAAAGAAAAACGAATGGGTTTTTCTACCTTTCAACTTTATTGAGTGCACGTGGAATGATTGGAACCCTTGGCCCTGATCATCTCATTCTATTATATATCTCTTTCTCTATTTTTAACCATTTTGTTATAACAAAATGAACCATCAATATAACTGTATCCATATAGAGAAAGTAACACGCACGCCTGCCAACATCACGCATTGTAAATAATGACTTTTTTATATGTAAATTCCCTTCTATTGAACCCACAGCACAGATTCATGCCATATAAAGAATATATGAGTGCCATAGAAGTGGTTCACAATAAAAAAAAAGAGATGTAAGAAGTTAAGAAGTTATTCTTCAATCAAAATCGGTTATTTGACTATATAAAATCTGAAAATAAATGGAAAACCCAACATGAGAAAAGTAGAAAGAAAACAATTTTCATTCTTTAAATGGAAATTTGTGGAAGATGCGCTCCACCCATACGAGATAATATCCAATCAAGAGTTGACTCGATTCGCAGTTAAAATGCATAGAATATTATGTTAGCACTCACGTATGCCATCACTCAATGATTTTCATTTCAAAACATATTTTTCTTTTAACAATTTCCTTTCCATTTTACATCGTACTTCAAATTTAATCGTTGATATTTTAAATTTCACTTTCAAAATGTTTATTTTCTATTCTACGTTGACTTCATCGTATTTCAGATTGGGGTTAGTAAATTCTTTTTAGGCGACGAGATAAGAAATCAAAAACAAAACAAGAAATATTGTCGAAAAGAAACATTAAGGAATGTCACTGTAGTACATTATGTATTATGCATACGTGAAAATGGATTTATTACGTTTCCATCTTTATTGTGTCGAATGAAAAGTAAAATTGAGTGGCGGATTCTCCCTTTCAATTCTTAAAAAAATTGAAAATAAAACATTCAACGAGAAAAACAAAAAATAAAAGGAAAAATACTAATCAGCCTAGGGTTTCTTCACGTCAATGAACGACAACATTCGTATTTTCCAATTTCTGTGTCTTTAAAAATTAATGAAAATAATAAAAAAAAATACTCGAGGAAAATGAAAGCAATATTGAATTCATGAGAAGAATTGAAAAGGAAATATACACCACTTGATATCTGAACCTTCAACAGTGAACCATTATTGAAAATTTCAATACATTCTAATTCTTTCGTTGCCTTTGAATTAAACGACTAAAAAGACAACAGACATTAATTAGTATTTCTTTTGTAATATCCGTTCATGTGTCTCAAGTTGTCTGATATCCATTAAATTTTCCATGCCGAATATCGTTAAACCGTTTTCTTTTTTCGTTTATTGAATTAATCAATCGATTTGAAATGATCGAATAACAAAACAATAGAAATAGTGTAACCAATTTATTAACCAAATCAAATTTTTTTATAGTGATATCACCTGGTACGAATGTGTGAAAATATATTATTACCTTCATAAGGCCACCATACCTCCCCACAATTGAATCTCGTTAACGTAAATTTGTATAGGCGTTCATATTCAATCAATCCGTTATGTATGGGGTTGTTATTATAAACAGATTTAGATAAAAATCTAGTAAAGAAATAATAAAATAGAAAGACAGGTAAAGGCGTTACCAAACAAATGATATTCAATGGTAAAGAGTTTACGCAACGCCATTTATTCTTTGTGTTTTTTTTTTGTGGATTAAGGACACTCTAGTTCTTTACCCCCAAATCATTTTCAACTATCTAATTTGAATAAATATGCTGTTGATTTAAGCCAATGTGCCAAAGTCATTTTGCTATGAAGTGATTGCATGCTAGTGACAACATACTGACAAATTCCTTGTCCTTATCTAATAATGTGAATCAGTCGAGAGATTCAGTTTATCGTTCTGCAATTTGAATTATAAATGTGTGGCCCACTCATATGTGTTACATGATTAATGAATAATTTATTCAGGAAAAAAAATAAAAATTTCACATACAAACAATATTATGATCTTGTATATATACCAATAGCAATTTAGACTTGATTGTTGGTGAGCTACGAAATTCCTTTTGTATTCTGTTTAGCCATTAAACCGTGGAAGTCCAAAGCTGCTGTGTGTGATTGTGAAATGTAATTTTATTGTCATGTCGTTATCGTTATCATTAGCATCTCAATTGAATGGTGGTTTTATACCGGTCCAAGTTCCATCACTTTATTCGGTTAAATGTTAAGTCAAAAGATCATTTTTACATTGACCGGACACAATGAGTATTACAAACGACTTTTTATCCCAAAAATACTGAAAACTAAAAGAATAATCCGCCTTTTCTTAGTATCAAAAAATTCGCTAATATTCACAAAATGATTTTGCTGTTGTTTGACTATAAGAACCCCCTCGAACGATAAGAGAAATTTGCTAAGATGAAAGTGCATATTGGGTTGATTTCAGGCACTTGTTTTTCTTTTTGTTAAATTTTCGTTTGAGATTTGGTCTCTTTTTACATACAACCAGCTAATAATGGTCACATATCATTCACAACACGCATATCCAAAATGTATCCAACATTAAATTATATTGTCACAAATCATCTCAATCGTGCAAATGAAGTGATAAACCATTGAGACAAACGTTTCAAACCCTTAGTAAATGACCATAACAGAAGAATGAACAAAAAATATTGGATCACATTAAGTTCGAACTGAAGAAAATGTAAATCTTGGTAATCAATTCACCATAAAATTGCTGAAATTCTTAACACAAAAAATAAGGAAAAGTAGCAAAGTGGAATGAGAAACTGAACAGTTTAGCTGAAATTTTCTTTTAGATTGATTCAATCTCTTATACGACAACAATAAAGTGAACCGGATAGTTCTCAGTTTTTTATACGTTTGGCAAAGTGAATTGAGGAAATCTCCTTATTTTATCACGAATAGGAAAAAAAAAACTATCGAGTTGAAATAAATGACCAAGTGGGATGGACAGTCAAGTAGAGGACCTTAATGGTTATCTCATGCAAAAGTCGACAAAAATAATATCGGTGGAACCCCTCTTATTTCCAACAGTCACATTAAAAACATAAAAAAAATAGAAACACACGTAACGATCCAAAGAAAATGGTGATTCATAAACTAAACGGAACAGAAAAGATTGAAGACGAATAGAATATAATTTTCCTTTGGCCAGATTTTTCCACCCTTTCAAACATGCAACTTGAAACTTGGTTGCCATTGATACTATTAAAACTCGTTAAAATAGAAACTTTATTTATTTTTTGTTGGTCAACTAATAGCATGCGAGCACAGGAAGAAGGGAAAAGTCTAAAGTAACAACGGTGGAAATTCATAACAGCATTTACAATCAAATCCAATAAAAGTGAAACCAAAGAAGTTGTAAAGTGAAACTGGAGACAACACAACGACCGGATTATTTTATGGAAACGATGAAATAAAAGTGAAGCACTACCATTTTCACGTACTCAAAATATTTCGGCCGTTCAGAGGATAAGTAACTTAATAAAGAAACGAAATGGAAAAATTGACGAAAAACTGAAGAGGCAAATAGAGTTTTCCTTATCATTTTTAATCGGTTGACCAAGAAACTATTTTCATTTGGAGTTTTATTTTAGAAAACTAAAATGTTGACGTGTTACAATGATGTGCCATCGTTCATGATTTATGGTAGACAAATCATACATAAGAAATAGAAAAAAAAAATTCTTTAACTGTGAAACAGAGATCTTAAATCTCTGCTTTAAGATATCGTTTAGATTACCATGACTTTATTGAACGTACGACTGAATTTCGTTTTAATATAACAAATACAAGAAAAGAGATGGCCAATTTTTTTTATCGACATTGCATATCTATAAGTGAGTTTTCAACCATTTTTCACCCACTCATGGGCCACTATCAATATCAGATGATGGAAAACAGCAAAGACAATATTTTATTTTACCACCATACGGTTGGTTATCAGTTTACTTTTTTATTTGTTGGTTACCGTCCGATTTTTCGGTTTTTATTTTTGTGAAAGAATAATGTTCCTGATCCCCCTTTATCTGGGATAAGAGTCAACCCAAGAGTCCATCGTATTACAAAGTGGAAGTTTTTTTTTTAGCAAACACATGAGTTTTTTGTTGTTTCTTGGTGACTTTTCTTAGAGTTTTTTTTTGTCATCTGGTTTCCTTGGCGTTCAAATTTTCCTTTATTATACTGGTACCGAAACAATGCGGCCACAAATTGTTTGAAACGGTACTCAAATAATGGATTGCGCGCATTTTCATTGAACTAAAGTGGACTTCTAGTTTTTTATGCATCTACTCAAATGATTCTCAACTGATATCGATATCCAATGTGGTCTTGTTATTTTCGAGTTGGCAATATTCGTTTTTTATGGTAAATAGTTGGATCTTGATATTATTCCTCTTGATGGTTAAAGTCATCATGAATAAGCCCATTCAATGTGAATTGGTCACACACATTCAAGATTCTATTCGATATCTCTTTGCTGGTTTTTTTTTTTTTTCATTTTTTTTGCTTTCCCTTCAAATTCAGTTGTTTGGCTATACAAGAGAAACGACTCCATATCATCCATACTCATTGTCTGATAAGGGTTTTATTTGTGGGTTGAATTAAAAATCCATTATTTATAACCAATGTTGAAGAGACATTGGATCCATTGTTCTATGGTTTGTGTTCAAAATACATCGTATTCAATGGAATATATCAACTGTTTTGGGATGAAGACATTATTAATAGAGAAACAGAAATTTACTCTGTTTTTTACCGTCAAAAACAGTAATCAGTGAAATTCGATAGGATTCATAGTTGGTTTTTATTTTTTTCAAACGAATCATCTCCATCTGCACATAAATTTCATTAACTTTTCAATGTTTTCATTTATTTTTTTTTTGTATTTCAATTTACAATAATCAAAGGAGGTACCCGATACACCAGTTTAAAGTTGCTATCAATAACAGTGGAATAGAGTCGTTTATCTTTACCACATTTATTAGAAGAAAACTAAATGAATTACCAAACATTGAAGAGAAATGAATACCAATTGGTAGAATTAAACTGAAAGGAAAAAAAAAACTAAAATTAAAATAAAAACGAACTCAATACCATTGAGTCTTTGAAAAGAATCAAAATTAAATAAGAAAACCCGTCAACCAACCAAAAGTAAAGAATTAGTTTTTTTTTTCTCTTTAAAATCACTTCAACACTTCAACGAATTATTAACCAACCATAAAAGAGAGAAACTGTGAATACCAAATCGTATTTAATTACATTGAAGAAAAGTTGATTCATTACGTTTGGGGTTTGGTTGTTAACAAACTAAAAAACTAAAGAGATTCAGAAGTGCAGCTCATTGACATTAAACTCAAATCATAACAACATTAAAACGAAGATGAGATAAAAAACTACTCGCGTGCGCGTTTCTAAAAAAATGTGAACGGTTTAACAAACCCCGCGTAATACAATAAGTAAAGGTAGAAACGGCTTCTTATTTTTAGGTGTATCGTGTAACAAAGTCTTGTCCCAATTGGATGATTCGTCTTCATTTCATAGTCTTCCTTCTTTAACTCATGTCGATTACTGTTTCATTTTCTTTTTTATTGAAAACATAAGGTAACTATGAAGTAAGAAAGACATCGTGAATTAGTGGAGTTATTATAGTAACATAAAAGTAATAGACACAGTTGAAAAAGCACGCGTCATATAATTTCTATGTTGTATATCTCAACCCGAATAACTGATGCCATCAAACATTAATAAAAAAATAACATGCAAAGGGAAGTGGCTCGTGGTAGGCCTCATCATTCGCCTTGTTTAATATTATTTTTAGATAAATCTATGAATATGAAGAGTCTGTGAAGATCCCTTTGTGTTGTCTTCTATTAATAAAAAACAGTGAATATACAAGATATACTACCGTGTTTGAAGACAAATCTGGTATAATAGACTCACATCATCAAAAATCGCTGAATGAAGCTACCGTGAGTGTGGCTGTACGTTTATTTAACAAAGTGTCGTAGATTTTATTTTTTTATAAAATTCTATTTTTTAAATAGAAATTCAACGTATGCCAGTAGTTAAATTTAACAAATGGTAGGTTAATGGAAGGGACTTGGCTTCCGTAACTAAGAAATACACTATGATTTACTGGATGTGGTTTGGAAGATATAAAAAGTTCACCCTTCAAGAATAAACACAATTTTTTATTTAACAATTTCTTTTTTTTTTTAACTAATGGGCTCATTGGACGACAGGAAGATGTATTGATATGTAGTGTAGAAGGATTTCAGTGATTGGATGTGTTTTTTAAAGTTATTGTATCATTGGCGCGTGCCAACTAATTTTTGTTTGACTTGTAGTTTAACTGATTTCTTTAAAAAATTATTTAACATTTTCGGTTAAATGTTGTTGAAACTGTTGATTAAGATTCCTTTATGATTAAGATTCCTTTCGAAAGGACCGTTGAACTAATAAATTATTTAAAATTTCTTGATTTTTACGATCGAAAAACACATGAATCGAATTAATGTAAACCTCAATCTGTTTCTAATTGTAACGTTCTATGTTTCTTTTGTGCGCCTTATGTAACTCTCAAGAAATTGAATTTGAATAGAATAACATGAACATAAAAATTAAATGTTTATGATTAGCGAAATGCAATTTGAATACCTTGACTATATGTAACCAATTGAAAGGGAACAATTCAATAAATTGAATAAATAATATTGAAGGGAGCAATTGATGTATCTGGGAATGGACCCTTATCAATTTATTCATTCATTCGTCAGCCATTAATAGATTCCTAACATTGACCAGCATTACAATTCTAACTTTTCTACATCAACTGTCTAATCTTAATTTCCTTGTTCTTTACATTTTTTTGTTAATAAAAAAATACAGTTTCAATTTAACTGCAACCAGCTATTCTAATCCAATGGACAAAAAAGGGCAAGCTGCAACATAATCAATGTAGTTTTTTATGGTGTCCTCTGTCCAAAAGCCAAGATGAAAGGAATTTAATAATTGAGTCCGTTGATGACGTTCAGCACGGGCCACAAATATCCTAGTATTTTCTTTTTTTTTTATTAAACAATATTCTATGCAAACCAACTTGATTATGAACAAAAAACATAATACTGGAGATGGAAAGAATGTAGAAAAATTTCATTGATGAACCATAAAAACGAAGGGAATCGATTATTGAAATTCTTAATTGAAATTGAAATAAAACTGGACGTGTTGGTTAACATTTTGCACAAATGTGACCGTTTATGATAAATCAATGGAATCGAACGATTAGATAAAATAATTCATCATAAATTCGTTACAAATAATCAACAGCAATAAATTAATATGCCACCGTGGCCAAATGATATTCGGCGTAGTAAATGGTCTAAAGCGATGGCAGTCTGTAATATTATTCGATAAAGAACACAAATGCCAAGTATGAAAGGGATCGTAACCCTTATGGTAAACGACAGAGATATATAAAAACCAGCCACCCCTTAATCAGCCATTCGATCGCCATTCCAGCCCTTCCTAATTCCACTGATAAAAATTTCAACTCTAAACTGCTGTACAAATTCACATTCGTTAAGAGCGCGGCAGACATAACGTCAATAATTCCCATCCAATCCAGATATTATATTCCCAAATGGATGATTTAACTAACCCTTATATTGCATTTTACTCTTTCATTTCGATATCAAATGATTCCCATTCGTTACAAATACATAGAATTCTCTTCACTATGTATTCACATATTCAACATCAACTCAGTTGAATTTATACAATTGTTAATTTTCTTGATTTGTTATAGTTCGCAATATGCATCGTTGGATAAACATAAACCACCCTCCGGTTTCTTATCATACTATACACCCTTCTATCCGTTGGTCGATGGCTGCCATGGAAATGGAAGCAAAAAAAAAAAAATAACGAACCAAAGAAGAATGACTCAGTCAATGGCCGTAAAGACACTGTCTTCCTGAACTTCTGTGGAACGATTAATTTATTTGCACACACAAAGATTAACAGCATGCCACCCTTTCGTTCTCCAAAACCGCCATTAACAGATACTGTATATATCGGTAACCCTCGGTTGCATTGATAAATTAATGATATTTCTTACACAATCGTCTATAAAAACTTGGACGTTTACCAATTAAGACAACGATTGGTAAGGGATGACATTGTTCACTATCTCTCCATTGCCATTAAACACATCAAATTACTTGTTTCGATTCAACAATTCTGTTTTAAATTTGTCACACAACATTTGTTTGCCTTTCCCTTCGATTCAATTGCGAAAAACTCACAGATATTTTATAATTTTCTATTTGATTTGTCATGGCAGACTTGTATCAATTCCTATATGCAAATCAATTGATTGAATTGATTACGTTTCATTGCATAATCAATTGATATTGAATGGCAAGAAAAACCTAAAAATTATTGGATGATAAATTCAAAAGGGATTTGAAACAGTGCACTTGGATCATCATGAAACATGTTTAAAATAATGTATTTCAATGATTTTGTAAAACGTTAACCAAAGAATCCATTGAGTCCTCGCTGGGTATATTGGAATCATGAAAACATCACAGCAGCTGTCGATGTAACCTTTGGCCGTCAATTTATTCAATGGAAATTTAAAGCCATACCATTCAAATCGTCCTTTTAATATTGCATTTTAGTTTTTTTTTTCGCCTTTTTTTCGATTAAACAACACACAACAGTGAATTGATATTTTCCTTCCGTGTCCATGTCGTATTCACTAAAAATTTTTACCCAAAAAATATAGAAAAATTGAGTAAAAATTTTTAGTCGAAAAACATGAAAATAAAAACTACGACCCCTCAACTCATCAAACCAGAAAGAATGAAACTTGAATTGTATTTATACGATGTTGTATGATTATTCTAAGGGATAAAGGAGTTTTTAACCTGGCGCACTATTTTAAGGATTTATGCAATACAACAACAGCCGGAATACAATCCGCAATATGATGATGATAAGCACGATGGTGCATAGAATTAGTTTACGTCATTCTAACTGGTCGTTTTTACGTTTTTTGTTTTGTTGTTTGTTTCATTCGGTTTCTCTTGTACTCGGACAGTGGCATTCAAGAGGGTTGAGAATAACGTAATCCTTGAATCCTTGCCAAATGTACAACGCATAAATGCCCATTGTTGAAACCTGGAATGTACATATCTGATACGAATGTAACATTCGGTATCTGTGAGTATTTGATATAAAAACTATCCACATCAAATGATATTGAATGGCAAATGGACAGTACTGGACACAATGATTCAAAAAGAAGGGATGAAAATCATCCATTTAGTTTTACAGAAAAGAGTAAAAAAAATAGCCAGCAGGGTAAGAATTTTATATGAAATTTCAAAACTTATCTGCTGGTTTTTGGTCAAGACCAACGTACCACTAATGTTTGCATCATTTCCAGTGAATCGGTTGAAACATAAAATATTTATTAATCTAAAGGGGGCTGTTGGCTATTTTATTGATTCTATCGATAATTTTTATATTTTGTTGGCTTCGTCCATTTGTTATATAAAATGCACCCCTTTTTCGCGTATCCATGAAAATTCAATTCAATACTGGCTTAACATGGGAAAATGTCCATAACTTTTAGAAGAATTTCCTCGGAAAAGAATAAATTCAATCGATATTTTCACCATCTAATGTTGTACCAATGAAATAAATAAGAATAAAAATAGAATTAAACATTAATAGATATTTGAATTGGTAATGAATAATCTTTTGTAGTATCATAAAAGTTATGAGTTATGAAATATTTTGCAGAAAATGCAAAGGTCCGAATGGGCTTAAACATCATCTTGTCTATTGTTGAATAAAATCTGATTTTCTGGTTTTTCTTCAAAAAATTTCATTTCATATAATTTTGCAACAATTGGCTATCGTAAATTAGTCGTTCAACGATTACACAACCCTTGTCAATCTGAATCGAAATTCTTATTCGTTTTTGGAAACGTGATATGTATCCATTGAATTCAATATTTTTTTTGAGACAGTCGAATTCGATAAAGTTCTAATGACGAAATGATACGTAAAGGCATAATCAGTTAGACGCCCCAAACAATATCAATTTATTGAATTAAGACTGATTATAGAGTGGCAATATGTATTGTTACGCATCATAAATAGACGACAGAACAATAGAAAACGACATTGAAAGAATTAGTCGAAATTATAGAGGTGAAATTTTCGGTCCAATTTCAATGCCTCAATACTCTTAAATAATTGGAATTGAAATCCTTTAATTTGATGGGCCTTTCATGACGTGACTTTGGCATTAAAGGAATTAGAATCAACTCATCTAGATGGTGAACCTGAGATATGTGAATGGTATTAAAGAAAGGGATGAGGTGAAAGAGATGAGAAATGTTCAAAGTGAAATTGTGTAAAATTATTATCCAACAACACAGTTTTGTTCCTAAACATTATGTTGCTTCATATAAACATACACATATATATTTTTTAAGAATCCATTGAAAATTGCGCGCATGCCGACAACATAAAAAAAACCAGCACTCATATAGGAGATCTGTGGGTAATGTGAGAGGAGTTAAAATATAAAACCAAGAAGAAAAGAGCTAAAAAAGAAAGGATCCATAAAGGCCTTAAAGGACTCAACCGTGCGCGTCTGTTATACATTTTAAATGGACATAAAATTCAATATTTAAGCATCCGAATAGAGGAAAAGAAAAATGTTTTGGCTGCCATAGCATAACATAAATTGAATCTAAAATCCACCCTTTTTTTCTCTAATAAAATGATATGTATAGGGGTTTCGTCTCAATGAAATCTATAATCATGTAATTCGTACATATAAAATGTAAGGCATGGCTCGTTCCTTCTTCTATCATCCGCTAAAATGAAAAACGTTAAATTATCGTTAATGTTTACGGAAGAAACGAAAGTGAAATAGTCTCTCTGAACGAAACAAGTCGGATAAAATAAAGAAACAAGATAATTACAGGATTTAAGATAAAAAAAAATGAGAATTTTAGTGATTTATACGTCACGTAATTTTCATTCCCTCACTTTTATTTATGGAAATATATTTCACCTGGACTGAGAAGGAACCACTTTCTAATATTTGATTACACATTTAAATTTTACCGTTTTCTCTTGTGAAAATTTTATGAGTCTTAAATGACGCCAAAATTAATTTTTATTTTTTGTTTTGTCCATAATATTCCTTTCAACAGGATCAATTTAGAAGAAACAGCATCTTAAATTAGGTGTGCCCATCTATATCTAAAATACTTAAAAGAGTTTCTCACAAACAGAGTAACAGAGATGGTTGTTTATCTGCTAAATTGCCCGCGGATGTTTTGAGTCAAACTCCAATGTCCGTTTTAAAAGGTTCAGAGAAAATCCCTGATTCATAATAAAAATAAAACAATTTTGCTTCATGGTAAACATACCGATTAAAATAATTAAATTTTCCAACGTTTTATTTTCTGTTGTGGGCCTAAAAGCTTTTCAATTTTCATGTAAATTATGTTGAAGTTGAAAATTTATGTCGAAAACATCAGTACATTTTAACGATTATGTAAATAAGTGCCAATTTAAATGAAAAAAAAATATTCTTGTGTAATATTATTTGATGATTATCAAATATCAAAGTGACCGTATTAAATGACTGAATATAACTAAAGGCAGAAAAATTTTTATTCATCATCTTAACAGTAATTCAGATACAATTTAATTACAATTAAGATATAATTAAAAACAATTACAGTCTGAATGGTATTTCGTTGACTTGTTATTCAAACCATAAATGATATCAAAGTAACTGAGAAAATGATAATTGATTAAATATGTTCAAATTCACTTTTCCAGCAGCTTAATTTATGTGCTCCACCATTAACGATTTGATCTCATTACATTTGGTTTAATGTGACATTTTCACATGCACTTTATAGTCCTTCCATCAA
The DNA here is from genome assembly GCA_001014335.1 of Coboldia fuscipes. Taxonomy (NCBI): domain Eukaryota; kingdom Metazoa; phylum Arthropoda; class Insecta; order Diptera; family Scatopsidae; genus Coboldia; species Coboldia fuscipes. Next base: position 135,099 of record JXOR01000352.1, read on the forward strand.
ATTTGACGATTTTCCTGTACTGGATCCTAACTGAAACGGTCATAGAACAATATAATTGAGTATAAAAACTCAGCCGTGTAATTAAAAAGAAACATTTAACAATTAACTGCTCAGTAGGTCTTAAAGAAATTGAATGTGAATTCAAGTAATGATTTAAGGAATAATAAAAATCTTAGTTTTTATGAGATTAATAGAGACCTCAGTGTAACAATAGAGATGATATGAAAACAATCTATTAATCCTAAACAGTCCATTATTAATTGAATAAACGAATTCATTGTGAATTACATTAAAATTTCATATTATTCTTTGGTTAAGAACTTGGTCCATATGTCTTGGTTTTACACCAGCCATGTGAGAGAACAATAAACATTCCCGAACTGAGGATCATAACTCCTATGGTGTATTATTTCATTTGGCTGCCAGCCGAGTGTGATTAAACAACCCATTTATTTATCGCAATATAATAATGATATCAAAATCAAATGAAAAAAAAAATTATAACTAAACATTGTGTTCATTGCCCATTAATAAACCATAATGTTCAATGGTCATGTACCATCATTTAGCATTAAAATACTTAATAAAAGTTACCAAAAAAAAATAAAACACGTATAATATCAAATATAAAATTCCATTGAATTGAATGAACAATGGGAAATACGCTAACAAAACTGTTTTCCCATTATCAATCGAGTGATTGTGAATGCAATGAACTCTCACATTACATTATTGAGCCTCTTAGCTTCTCAAACAAAGTAGAATCTCTATTTATCAACTGATAAAAAACCATGAACATAAATATTTTCTGCTAAATAAATTCGGAATCCACAGAAAATAGCAATATAAAATTGAGTCAAATGATAGTGAATTTACTGTTTTGGGTGATTCAGTACCACCTCAATACACATCTGATAAAGGGGTTGGCGCACAAAGCAATGAAGCAATAAATTTAAAACGAAAATCCATTGAGTGAATCCTCATAAATTATCAGAAATCTCTCAGCAGTTTACGTATCACTAGGCAACCCTTTAATGGTTTCATTTTGATGGTAATTCCCAACCATTTTAATGATGCGCGCAAACCGCAGAGTAAAATATTTATGGCGAAATTTGGTGCTGCCACATTCATTGGTCGCTTTTGACAATAGCTAATTGAAAAAGGGTTAAATTGAACGATGAAGGGTATCACGCAATTGAACCATCAAACCCTAATTTACACCGTTAAACCGAACTATCACTTGTGTGTTCAAAGGGTAAACGAACTAATTTAATGCATGGCAACGTAAACTAATACTTGAAATTAAAGGGTTCGGTGTTCCATGTGATTCTAAAACGCTTACGGTTCTACGAAATTTTTACCTTTCATCCATTTAAATTGAACATAAAAAGTCTATTTATATCAGTCGTTCAGTGTTTCTATTTTATTTACTCAATCTGAGTGAAAAGGGGTTGCTCAATAATTTAGATTGATTGACTTGCGTTTTCCGGTATATTCACTCTTTCAAATCATTTCAAAAACATATAAAATAACAATCAATACAAACATAATTATTGATTTAACCCCTTTTTTATATGTGCACTGTTGTTTATTCGTTTTCATTCCATTTCATGAATAGTATGTTTTACCTGTTTTCTACCTGCGAACGTGACTTCAGCTATTTTTATTCATTCACTCATTCTAATGGCTCAAGTATTGATCGATTTCGATTATTTGCCAAAAGAAACTAATTGTTATCGTTGCCTTTGAACCCTTCTCTCCATAGATAGAATACAATTGAACTAAAGGATTTTGATTTATTTGAAGATTTAATCATGTCTAAAAATGAAGATGGATTGAGATCGAGTTAAAAATAATGATGCGAAATGGAAAATTTTTTATTTCTATTTATTACCTGGTGTGTCGATTGTTTCGGAATTCAAAAGAGGTTAATAGAGAAACGTGCAGAAGTGGTGAATTGGCAAGTGCATAAAAAGGGATCAGTACAGTAGAAATGGCTTAACGAAATGTTTGAAATTTTTGAATAAAATTTTGGACTCCTTTCGGCAATAAGGGTCTTCAATCATTTTGGATTCCAATCAAACTGATTTGCTTTGAAAACATTAATTTAGCAACCTGTAATCAATTACTTTGATTTCTCTTAAAAATAAAAGAAGGAATCGAACACTTGGATCATTTCATGATTATATTCATTTCAGGATCACTTAAAGATGTTCAGATCGATTTGGTTTTCCAAGAACTACCAATTTATATTTTTCTTTATCACTCTAACCTAATTTAATATCCCTTAAAGATGTAAAGTCGAATCGGTTAATATTGTTTCAATGCCTTTTCCACTGTTCACTACATCAGTGGTAGAAAAACAGTTGAGAGACATCATGCAGAGATTAATAAAGCAATTTTTCATGTTGTTAGAGTGGCCGAGAGGATTGAGACTATCAATATGGAATCGCCATGAGAGAACCATTAAAATTAATTTGCCAGTGCGGACACCTTTCTTCTATTAAAATTTTGTTCGACCCGAAAAATGGAATTCAAGTCCGATCGTATTGCTTAGTTGCTATGGTGGTCAAATTACGCCAAGCAAGAAATATAGAATTGATGGGCACCTGCCTCAAATTTCAAACTTCGGTTTCTGCTCAGTTTGTCCTTTCGTCTTTAAAAGATCTGAGAAATACAGGACAAGTAGAATAGTTGAATCGTTTCCACCATATTTTTCATAGCTAATTCGATTTGATTCTCGGTTTTGGTTGATAACTTTCATATGAAAAAGAGATCGCTTCAATAGAAAACTACCATATGTCGTTGATCACTGTTGCATCAACCACAATCGGATTGCCTTCTTATTTTGACGATATAAGAAAAACTCATTGAGCAGGTATGTTTGGTATTCACTCCTATCTTCAATCTAATAACAAATTAAGCGCAACCTTTCCCCGTTAACTGAGTGTAGATGCCAAAATACCAGGTCAAATTCTTAAACTTGTAAAACCGTTTATAATCATTTATGATTTTTCTTCATCACCAGAATATTCCAAATAGAATTAAATGAGAAGCAACAGACGTTATCGTGACAACAATCAGACAGTTTTAGAGCAAATTAATGGAAACATGTTTGATATCTCCACGCGCAACGAGTTTAATTGAAATTCATCCTTTATGTGTTTTCGGTTAACATAACAAAAAACTTGTTGTTTTATATTCCTTTCACTCATAAATTATCCCTTTAATATCTTCATTCTACCGTTAATCCAAAGTTGGTTCAAATAATAATGATAATGTCATGGTTTTAATGCGAATTAAGAAAGAACGAACGAAATTATTTAAATTTATATTGACGGGTGCAGTCGGACAGAATAACAAGACTCAACAATGGGAGGTAACGTAATAAAATCGATTAAAACAATACTAAAAAACAAAAAGGTTTATCTTAAACATAATTAACATAAATTAAGATTATTCATGGTGATCATCAGGTGAACAGTGGGCACGTGTACAAACTGAACGAATTTTCTCTTTTTAACAATTTGGAAGGAATATAATTACCCATCATAAGATGATGAAAATCCCTTCTTGAGTGTTTCCCGTGCATTAATTTACTCTGCGATTAAACGACGACCGGGTTAATCAAACGATCATTACGATTCCATCCACAATCATCAGTTCAATATTCTATTGAACAGCTCCCAAGGAAACGTTTCATAAAATAATAAGTCATTAGAGACAAAAAAGGGAATAGAATGAAAAGAAAGTGCTAAGCAATTTTCTAATGGCAAATGCCACACAAAACGTTTTAACCAGCTCCCTTGTTCGAATCGATTGAACAAAAGCCATAAGATGATGACGGTGTAAATGGCAACCCTTGAACCAATGGTACCAAACAGCGTTACAACAAAAGGGGATCATTAGGTTGCGTAAAAGGATATAAAAAAACTGCTTACAACCAATTCCATATAGAAAAAAAACGACTAAATTCTCTAACGATTGTGTTGTTTGTAACGTTGTATGACTCCTAAGAGATGTCTATTCGTCCTTTCTTTTCCAATTCTATTTATCAAAGAAAACAACGAAAAACGATGGTGAACGCATCAATACCTGGTCGCGTGTAAGGGTTAGTTAATTTTCGACTGTATCACCATATGCTTCCTTATATTTTTTAGTTGAACTTCTGACAAATGTATGGCTCATCAATTTTTTTTGTGTGCCTTTAACTGCTGATACAATGGCAGTGTTCGTTATAAAAGAAAATTGCTTATTTTAAAGGATGAAATTACACTTTTGGTTACGCAATATAAGTTATACATGGTCATAAAGGATCGTTCATTATTGTTCCATCATTGACTTTAAAATACTCTACCAAAGGATCTCAATAACGATGCGGTTTCGCCACGAGACGAAGAATATCTGAAGAAGTAAAGAAAATTGGCAGTGTTTTTATGATCGTAATAGTTATGCAATATTTATGGCCTACAACTAACTCATAAACATAATGGTTAAGCAATTAAGTCATAAACCAAATAAGAAGAAGATTCAAAAGTGCCGAGAAATAAAAATATGAAATTAAATAATCATCATGTAAATTATGTGTTGACGCCTCATCAAAACCATTCAACGAATGAAGATGTTAAAAACATTCGACCAAAAGAAAGGGTAGAATGAAAAGATCTAGTTAATTTGAATGTTTATGTTACGTAAACATCTGGCCCATCATTTATTTTAATCCTTTAGCTACGGCGGTTTAAACGATTTTGTCGGTTTCTTTATCCATCAACGCATCCTTTTAACCCGCGATAATTTAAAACTAGTCATCATTATTAATCGCTTAACCCTTGAATTATTTAATCACATTAGTGCATCAAATTATCATTCCACAGTTTAAAAGAAATTGATGATAATCTTCATCTAATTGTGATTCCAATTGAAATGTGTGACATTAAATTAAGTTCAAATAAAGAAAAGGTGTCATTTGGGGCTTAACTCATTCGTATCTAATCTAAAGTGACATTTTGTGTCTTTTAAATGTGACCACATAATACAAAAGGGTAACATGATCATAAACATACTTTAAGTCTTAATTTGATAACTCGTTTAGTATTGAATAATAAATTATTGAATTTAATCGCCATTAGATGAGCAAGCAGGTGAATCGTAACTTTATCAACAATTAGAAAGAACTAAACAGTTACAAAGTGTTTTGTAAGTGAAGCAGAATGGACTTTTAAAACTCAATCCACTGTTTAATGAGTTTCGTTATTAAAAAGCTGTCCAATGCAAAACATAAAAATTAACTGAAGCGCCCACTAGACAATATTTAAATCCACTCTTTGTTACGCTTACAAATGAATTAAAAAATCCAGTGTGACGTATCCTGTCCCTGTACTTAACACAAAATTGAAATTCCTTTCATAACAGCTAAGGAACTTTATACTTTTATTTTTTTATTTTTACTCAAAACAATTTCGCGAGTTTCGACGCGTGTAAAAACCATTTTTGCTGTTAAGCGACGTTTAATATTAAATCTCTTTCAATTCTGGTGAGTTAAATTATTGCCCACGGCCATTAGAATCAGTAAAGAGAAAAAAAAAAATGGAAAAGTATTTTGTTCCAAACGTTTAGCCAAACAACATCGACCTGATTGGACATACACATCAGTTTTCCACAGTGTTCCAAAGCCCATGAACAAAACAAGAGAAAATGTATAGAATTCTTTAACTTAACGAATTTTTCATATTATATTTTCTTTTTCCATTTCCATTTATCATATTTCGATTGTACTGGACGATTATGAAGTATGAGAAAACGAACAGAAACCTAAGCGAACTGAAAAGAGAAGACTAAACGACAAAGATTCCTTGGGGGGAATTATATTTAAAAGAAAACTCAAGTAAAATTGAAATGGAGTTTTCTCTTATTGCATATTTCTTATGATGCTATTTGTATGTGTATGAGTGTTGAAAACAACCGTGTGCCATCAACATAATCGCATAAAAATATCCCAGCCAACAATTATCCTTGCCAGACTCCAAAACAATAAAAGATTGTGAATGGAATGACGTGAGATCTCCTTTACTTAGTTTTTATTTATTTATTTTTTTGCCCGGTGTTTAATGTACAACGACGAGATGAAAGTTATGTCCATAATACTTTTATTTAAAATTTATATTTTCTGTTTTTCGTTTGGCAGTGTCCCTTTTTAAAACTCACCCACCAAAAGTTCACTTAAAACGATGGATATTAATTTTCATTATAATCCACAAACCGAGTGTTTAACAAGTGAAAAATAAAAGCTGAGACCAACAAACAAAATAAGAATTCACTGTATAAAAGATAAATTCATGAACGCATTATCATTCTGTGTCGACCTTTGATTCACTTTCATCTACCAGATATGAAGGATCATTGTCCATACACACATTTTTCGTCCGTAGGCACAATAAACACAGTCTCCTCATATACAGAATCATTATCTCCAAAAGCAATATAGAACAGATGAAAAGAGGAAATTCAGTATCAAACATCCTTTTGTTTATGAAATTCACGCGGAACAGAATAAAAATGAAATCTTAAAAAACGCGCGATATAAACCAAGTTGGTAACTGAATAGAATTGAAAAACAAAAAACAAAAAAAATATATCTAAGAAACGGAACCAACCCCTATAAATAGCCTCAAGTGTTAGCAGAGAATTTAATTCATCTTGTCGTTCAGTTGATTTTTCCGTTTTCTTACTGTGTACTCTGTCTTATCTTTTAACCAAATGGGTGGATTTTTCATCTTTTCAACTAATTTATTTTCACTTCCGCAATGGAGTATTCAAAAAAGGAAAAAAAATAAACGTCCCACACACATCTACATCATTGAATAACACAAGAAATCAGTTCTTAGATGAAAATTCATTTTATCATCAACGGAATAAGTAAATTAATATTAACAAATAGAGTTCCTTATCTTTTAGGGATTTGGTTGATGTTATCGCGTCTATGTTTTTAATAAACCATTCTCCTCGATTACACGGTACTGAATTTGACCGAGACCTCAAATCCGGTTAGACTGGAAATGACGGTGATATCAACACTGTTTAATAAGAAAATGTAAAAAAGGGAGCCCACGTCTTTTATGTGATCAGTTGAACAATTAGACGGTTAACAATTAGGTCGAACGATTAAATAGTCAGTTAAATGAGAAAGCATTCTGTTGTGTTGTGGTTTCCAGATGGAATTCTGTTGATAAAGCTGCATTTCCTTACTGAAGGAGAATTCCTAACATCAGAATAATTTGCATCATGTGAAATGAGAACAAATAATCATATCTTTAATCAGAATATCAAATACACAACCACTTAAATGACGTGACCGCATTCACGATATAGTGTAAAATATTATGCAAATATTTATAAACAGATTGTTGATTGTTGATATGAACACCTTGCCAAACTGTTCGTATACCACAAAACCCAATATCTTGAGTATTGGCCTAGAAGAAATATTTTAGTTCTTGGAAAAACATTTGCGGTAACTCTTAGCCCATGGATTATCAAATAGAAATGCGATTGAATAGAGCTATCAAAATTGCCCTTTCATTTTAATTAGTTACAACATTTGGTCAAGGGTAGGAGAGTAAATAATCGAACTAGATATTCTTAATTTGTTTTAGATATCCTTGAAAGTAACACCTTAAAGATTTTGAACTGGTTTTCTTATGCTTTGCTTTTTGTATCTCTTGTGAAGTGTAACCAACTTGGATGCATTTTAATTTTGTATACCTGGCAAACATACAAGACTCTTTTACTTACTTTTTGCACGTGTGATCCTTTAAGATGGTTTCCTTAAAAGGCTTTTATGCTCCGACATAATAATTTAAAAATGTTGCAACAGATTTGCTTATCTTAGCTGAGCGGTTACCTCTCTTGAATGTAACAAATTTATTCTCTTTTGCATAAATACTTATATTTCAAAGACTAAAAATGGAATAAGGAAAACACATCTTCTGGGTCGTGAATTGAACATTAAGAATTTTAGAAAAAGATTAGCCAGTTGAAGATTGGCCGAACGAACGTTAAGATTGACACAATGCCCTTTGGATAGGATTTTCTTCAACTGAATTCAATATCGGCATATGCACCCTTCCACAATTGCCATTTAGCATTCAATAGACATTTAAATATTGAACAAATGTCGCAAAATTTATTGAATTCAATTTCTTTTAATAACAGAAGAGAAAATAATAAGAAATTGTCGCAAGATGCCCAATAGCGTAAATGTAATCTGGTAAAAAGGGATATTTAAATCATTCAAAGAAACACAAGGCTTTGGGCTATTCATGATAGAAATGCATTTGGACAATATCTATCAGTATCAATCGATTTTGTAAAATAGGAATTAAATTAGTTCTGGTTCAGTATGCCATTAATCCCTTATCTTAAAATTAGATGTGATTACAAAAGAGTGTCGCAAGCATTAGAAAGTAACATAAAAAGAATTTTCTTTTGATTAAATTGAAACTCTTCATCAGAACCAATCGAGAGTGGCACAAGAAGTAAAATAAAATAGAGAAACAATCAAATCAAATTGAATATCGTTTCTTTTTTTATTATATTTGGTATTGGTCTTGGTTTCCAATCGATTACTTTAAAATGTCTTTAAGAGGAAAAACTCAAATTCAATCACCTCAAATCGATTTCATCGTTGAAATGTAACGTTAAGTAAAATTACGATTTCTGTTATGACGTGAAAAAAGAGAAAAACGATTTTTTCCCGTGGACAATGACAAGGAAAACTCAATCAAATCCAAATGTGAGAGATCAACGTAACCAGCAGTTTGTCAATCCCCCTTTTTCTTATTCCGTTTTTCTTTTTGCTCTTCATTCATGCCTTCACTTTCCATATCAATCGTAAAATAAATTGTTGAAATCTAACAAATATTGGAGTGAAATGGTAGCCAAAGTAAAGAAAAAAAAAATTGAGAAACCCATTTATGATTAACACAAAACGCGGAAATAAGAAATGAAATCAACATGACTGAGGGGTTTCTATGAAGAATTCAATGTTAAAGAACAGAAAAATCACGGAATTGTTAATGTCCAGAAAGGAGAGTACAGTCACTAGTAAAAATCAGTGTGAATTCGATATTATTTCATTTTCTGTAAAGTCACGGATGCTGGATGAGAAAAATATCATCAACGTTAACAGTGGTTACATGTAAAACACCAAAGTTGCAAACGAATGAAATAGAAATAAACGTGAAACGATGGAACAAAAAATACAACAAAACCGTTGAATAATAAAACTTTCAAATCGATATTAAAACGTGCAATCTTTCAACAATTTTCCCTTCTATTTTGAGTGAAATGAAACCAGAAAAAGAAAAAGAAAATAATAAAACATAAAGAAAAGCGTTAAAGAAAAAGCACGAAATAAGAAAATCAAAAATAATTATTTCTTGATTCGAATCAACTTGCTAAGCAACCGTACGAATAAATTTCCATTTTTATTAAATGAGAAGATTCATGTGCCATCGTGTTACGTATTTTTCTTCCGAAGGGTTGTAATATCCATTTTTAGGCAATGGCACGCACTCCCACCCAATTCAATTCATATACGGAATCGCTAGACTATAGAAATACACACAATGGACCACAAGTACTCCGGGATGAACATTTAAAAGTGCTCAGTAAACATAAAATTTAATGTCCTCACCATCACATTGTATTGGTCTCATGCCGCATCACAAAAAAAAATCGAAGACAATCAAACGGTGAATGGTAACAGCTATTGGTAAAAGACAACATAAACCCATCATCGGTCTTTTGGGGTCGCGTCGATTTACTGAATAACCAAAGCAATAGACACACAAAAAAGGTTAAAATAATTTCGCGTGATGAAAACGCGATTTTTATTGTTCTCTGATGCTCTTCAACAATTTATTCATTCAATTCTCACTTGGTGGTAAATTTCGTTTGTTACACATTCACATAAAACTGTTCGGTGTATACCATAAATTCGTAACAATAAAAATTGCCAAATAAAATATTATACATATTCTTGAATGGTATCGTTTGGTTGGTACATAAAAACAAGGAACCAATATATCCATTGTCATCATGGTAACACAATTTCCACGAGGCAACCCTTCGATTTTAATGTGCGGATGGTAACATATCCGTTCACGTATAAATGAAACAAGAAACGAATATAACAATTCGCGAAAATTTCAGAGATGAAGTATAAATGAAAGGATGTATGATCAGCAAATGGGAAATCTCAAGGGTGAAGTTGGTGGTGGCCTAAGCGTGCGACATATTGAAGACTCATTTCATTTTTTCGGGAAATAAAAAAACGAAAGACGCAACAATAACAACTCAATGTTTCAACATTGAATGAGATTTTCATTTGTGATGTTAGAATGATAAATTCTATAACATTCGTCGCCAGCAGTTTTTCATTTTTATTTTGTGTTCAACAATCCATTTGTGCAACCATAATAATGTGTGTGCGAACATAAAGCCATAACGATGAAGGGTGAAATTATATTAGTGATTTCACAGTCGTACATAATATAAAATAAATACATTAAAGTAGATAAATAGAAATCGAAAAGGTCTTCAGTGTATAAAGAGGTGTGGGCAATATACAGCCCATGTTGTATCAAACAACAACCCCTAGACATCCAATAAGTAAACACCAAATGGATGACAAACGAAAGAAAGTTTTTCTTTTTTATTTCTATTTCTTTTAGGCTTTCCCAAGTATCTCTTAGCCATTTCAATGGAACCAGTATTGTGAAATGTATTGAATTGAGAGAAAAAGAAAATTATATGAAACCCCTTGGCACATGAAAAGGGTCAAAACTTCATTGGAATCAAGGATGAAATGAAAATGAAAGAAATGAAACCCACACACCAATGGAGATGGATGGAATCCAATGCGAATAAATGTGTTGAAATATAAAAGTTCTACTTCAACGAAATATCATTTGGCAAAAAACGGCGAATTCCACTGTTGTCTTTGACTCTACCCGATTAATGGAACCCACCAAAATTCAGAAAATTTCACTTTGCCTCAACTCTCTAGCAATGATCTGTCCAATACAAAGGACAACATCTTTATATAATTCGTATACTGTGAATTAAGACAAGAAGGCCATAGTGAATTTCGTCAAGAAATAGTCTCGATAGTATTCAAACGTATGAATTTTGAGGGTGGTAAAAACGGTAAAACCCAAATCACATGTGAACGGTTGTGGTATTGAATTCCCTGGTGGCTCTTGCTATCCCATATAACGAATGGTTACACTAGTGAAACATCCGTCAGCAGCTAACAAAATATTAAAGAAAACACAAAAACATTGCAAACCGAATAAACAGAATGAAAATCCTTCAACAAACAGTAAAAGTTAGAAGACAAGTGAAACAGAATAAAAGGATGCGGTCAAATGAAAATGGCAAATAGACAAGAAAATACTAAGAAAATCAACATTTCTCGAATGGAATTTCATTTTTCTTTTCGGGTGTTTTTCTTTACTTTCTCCTTTAACAAACATTTGGTGTAAACTACAGAAGGAATATATATTTTCATTTCACCCCGTTCTACAAAATCTTCAACGTCATCGACTTACGTTTTTATCGCCATGAAATGATCACTTGAAAACGAAGTGTTGGTAACTATATGAGAATCATATACAACAACATTCATAAAAAGGGTGAAACTGGAGTAAATGAAAGTAGCAGCCGAAAAGTTTTTCCGTTTGTTTCATTTATTTTTTATATTTGAAATATAAGAACACTGAATGTGGGTGTTTTCGGGCCAGTTAACACACGCATTTTACTCTCTAGAGTTGAGATAACCATCCACTTTAGTATAAAAGCGAAAGAATAATCGAAAGGGGTGGAATGTCAGCCATTTAGAATCGTTGTTTGATTTATTATTTCGTATTATAAGTGGAAAGAATAGAGAAAGAACGTCAGGGTAAGATGAAAAATTATTTATATTGAAACTGAACTTTGGCCAAATACTTGAAGAATGAAATTTATTATTCACGGCCATTGCTTACGCATTTTCTATCAGTCAGAATCATTATTTCGTGTTATTTTCTGTACAAAATCAATAATTTAGAGGTAGTGTATCAGAAGACGCCATTTCTCTAAAATCAACCCTCGATTACTTCCAACCCTTTCCAATTGTGATGAACCCTTTTTTTATACAACGCATATTTTTGTTTCCAATAAAAAACAACTTCCCCAATCGAATTCATTGATATTCCCGTCAAGCGGGGATTGGTTCACTGAAAACCCTTTTTTTAACTGGAAGAATTGTTAGTGAGCGTATTCACTGTAATTCATCTCTCTATGGAATCAAGAAATTGTCTATTCATTTAACTGTGATCAAACATTCAACCTACGAAATATTAAACGAGACTAAATAAACAAAATTTAAATTATTTTCAAACAAAAAATTAAACCGTTTTATTCATCCACCCACATAAAACCAACATTAAAACGTAATTCATTACATTAACAAAAAAAAATGAAGATGATTATTAGATGGGGTCATCTGTTTTGTAAGTGATCAAACATAATCGTGTAGTAAAACATTAAAATCCGTGGTTTAAATTAGATGAAGACGAAGTGTAATAGCGTGACCGGCTCATTAAAGAATTTAATATTGACATTAGATATGAAATGAAACAATAGAATTATTACAACCACCACCCCCTGAAAATAACTATCACCCAATCCTCTTTCTTAGCAATGAATTTTTGTCACAAGACTCTAGTACACACAAGTAATTCACGGTCATTAATGTATACAATACAATCCATAATTCAATTGCACTCCTTTCAGCGATCATTTAACTGACGACAAGTCGTATTACATGAATTTTAATATTATTTCCGCACCCATATAAATGTTATGTATTCACCATTTGTTTCTACTCTACTCGTTAGTTATGTATACATTTTTTTTATTTGAACGATTCAATGCTTGGTTTTTATATTTCATTATAATTATGAAAAAATTTCCATTTGAATGCTACCATTAGATGGAACATTAAAGAACGATAAACCGTTACAAATACACATTAATCTATGTGTATGCGAACGATTTGAACTTAGTAATTACATTAAGGCATAAATAGACGACTTAAATCCTTACAATTACATAAACTATGTAGCTATTGGATGGTTTTTTATTCGTTAAATCGGTACTCGGTTTACATACGCTTAGCCATAAGTATTCGATAATACCAAGGAACAGTAGCAGGAGGAATTATCACGGTACCGTGGTAAATTAAACAGTTGATGGTTCCACGTTCATAGAAAACATGAATTGTAATTACTGGCACACGCAATTCGACTGCCTAAAAATCATTCATTTACACCCTTCTGGTGTTGTTGCCTCATCTGGTATCACCATAAACAATATCGATGAACAATTTGCCTTTCAATTACTGAATTTCTTGTTCAGCCATTTCAATAAATAGAACTTCATTCTCTATTTAAATGGAAACAAATATGATGGCGTCCATCATTGTTAAATTCGATTCAATGTAATATTTGTTCACCCGTTTAGTTAGGTTTTTGGTACCAATTGGAATTGATTAGATGAAAATGGTGAGATGATGCCTACACAATCGAAAAAAACGATCAATTGATTAAAATAATGGAATTTAAGTAGATGCCGTAAAGTATTATATTGTTAAAATGCAATAAATAATCAAATGGATATGAAGTCTTGTTTCCAAGTACCCACTCATTCATAATGTTCCGATCCACCATATATCGTGTAAGTGGCAGTCAACTTAAAAAAAGAAACTGACTAAAATACCAATAGGAAACGATATCAACCAGCAGTTGACGAGCCAAACAGAACTAGAAACAAAACAAAAAATTGATTGAAACGAATTTAATCTATTAAAATAGTCAACAATTTATGTGGGAACATTATCATTAAATCTAATTGCATTAAACCAAAGACAAATAGAAGAAAGTTTGAATTTAAAAATATTCATATTTCGATTTGGTGTGATCCCTCTCGTTGGTCCAACTCATTCCATTAGTTACAAACATGAAACCAATTTTTAAGTGAAATGGATAACACCAATGAGAAAGATTGAATAGTTTTCGTGATAGATCTGCCCTTTGGCATATCAAACTAGTTACTATTAGATGAATACTAAGTTAAACTGTTTTATTCTCTTACTTTCTGTTGTTATCCAATATGAAAGTTTTAAGGGAATTCTATCAATTCAAATAGGAAAAAATTCAACCATGCTGGGATTATGAACAGAATTTTTCTATAAATTTCATCACTTTGAATAATGATGGGTTTTTGTTACTGATTTTTGTTTCACATGAACACCAGCAAAAAAGGTTACGGTAATCAGAAATGCAACATTTATTTTCCCATTTATGCAAACGGTGAATGATTCCAGAATTCAAACATATGCAATAATGAGTTACTATTCACCCTAATCAAAATTCAATTTTTAGGATTTTCGATTAACAAAAACGGACTAAGAATGAGAGAGAGAATTGTAATAATAATGGCCAGAATTCATTTGAATGAATTTTGAATGAAAATGCAAAAATATTCATGAAAGAAATTATGCGAGTCAACATCATTGATGGTCTCCTGACAGCACCATTCTGGACTATAGAAAATTAGCCTTTCATTTTACTGATATTTTCAACTCAAAGTGAAAGCAATAAATATGATTGTTTATGAATATGTTGAGTGAATTCTGCAACATCTACAGTGGACCACACTCGAGGTTGATGGCAATGACATAGTAAAACTTTACTAAAAAAAACTATCAAGAAATCATAATAAAATCAACACGTTTGTCACATTTTGTCATTCCTGTTGTGAATTTTCAAAAAAATGAACTCAAGAAATGTCTTAATAATTTCTTTAAGGTTTCAAAAAGGGGTTGATTTTATTTACACCCAACAGTGAGATGGCATTGCGATATATTGAAAGCATGTCAACCATTCGTCATTCATAAACCGTTTGATTAATCGATATTTCGAATCAATGATATCGAGAACCCACGCATTCTGCAATGACAATTGCATTCTCTTCACAATATTTTGTTAATCCATTCTCTGAAGAACCAATACCAAATGACAATAGGCGATGGAACTCTAACCATTCAAAGTATTAAATACTTTCATTTAATCTTTTTTCATTTCACGTTCAATAGTTCTATACAAAACAATATTCATTGAAAGAATAATAATAATAAGAATTATGAAGGATTTCATATATGTTATTTGACCAAATTCGTTATCATTCTTAACTGTCCAACGATGTGAATGTGATCCATGTTTTAATATTAAAAATGTTGATTTGTCCTTCAATTGGAAATCTAATCCATCATCTCAATTGATTCAATACGATACTCAAACGTACATTATTAGAAATAAACATTAGATGAAAGGTAAAATGAAAGATTGGGTTTTATGTTGTTCAACATTTTTCTATTTTTGGGGGTAAAAATTTACGTAACCGATTTTCGGTTTGGCCATCATCATATCTGGCCAATCTCATATTGGCTGGCTTCCTTAAAATAGATTGACTAAACTATATCAAATTTCATCATTACATAAATGTATGGTTTAATTCGTAGCATAAATGAAATGGTCAAATATGTAGGATAGACTACAAGGGTTCATGTGGACCAATGTTGACATGATTGAAACTTAACCGTTCGATTGTCCATGAATGTTTGGAGCTCATCAATAAACGCGAAGATAGGAAATTTATTAACCGATAAATCTTCTTTTTTTTTGGTTTATTTTGCTGACCATTTGACGACTTGATACGAAAATTTACTACCAAACAAAGATTAATTTCCATTATGTGATTAAATTAGACCCAGTGGACTCTAATTGATCAATAATCGAAAAATGATGTAGAGCCAAATAAACTTCACTTCTTAGTGGATACTGGTCGGTATGAAACTGAGAGGCTGATGAATCAAAACGACCGTTGAAATGCAAACGAAAACTTATGTATATCCGTTACTAAGAAAACCCACCATAAAAGCATAAATGTATAAAAAGAACCAGGAAGAGATTCTTTAATAATCTTAAACCATCTAATGGACAAAGGTAAGCAATTTGAGACTATATGATTAAAGTGCACATTATGATTATGATGATGAATCAAATTACCAATTCCGCAGTTACTATTCGATATTGAATGTGGACCAATTGCTAAAAGAGGATACTGTAGTCAAGATGAATCAGCGGGTCGCCGTCTTTTCAACCTGGACAAATTAATGTTAAAAACCATCGCGACCGCAGTATAACAATGTACAGAAAAAATTGTTACACTGTCGTTTTAGAGGCCTTGGCCCATTATAATGTTGGTAAATAACAAAAAAATATGGAAAAAACCAATTTCACCAATTGAACTCAAGGCTAGAGATGGCATAACAAGATTGCATATTTAAATTGAATTCTCCCGGTGTGGTTTCTTTCATTTTTTCTATATTTGATTAACCGGAAACGATCAAAATCTTATTCACTTTCTAATATTAAGTAAGTGAAGAGGACCGTCACCGATGGTGAACACCCGAAAAGGACAATGAAAATTTTGTGCACCCAAAAAATAAAAGAAAGAAAAAACTGTGCGGTTAAAAGTGTCAAATTACGAATCATTCATTCACGAATTCACCAATTTTTTTTTATTTATTGTGAAGAACTTTTACTTTCAATTTGATCCATCCGTTCTATTCTATCGCAATGAAACCACAAAACAAAACTGTGAGATTTGAATCCAATTCGCGGACTTTACGGCGACCAAATAGCTGAGAAATGAAAACAATCATTTGTTTAAGAAAAACACTACTGAATAAGAAACTCAAGAGCACTACGAGTCCGTTGATAAATATTTGAGCATAAAAAGTGTCGCACCAACTGTTCGTCCTGCCCAGTTAAGAGCCCATGATGTAATCAATTACTGAAGTATTTCCAAGGAAAGAGAAATCGATACCAAATGGATTGAATCTTCAGTTGGCAATTAAATGAGTGCCATCAATTCCCTATCAGTTTAATTACTAAATAAACTTCTTTAACGATCTCTACTTAGTTGAAGAGAAGTCAAATCCATTGATCGTCAGCTAAAAAACCAATGAAAAGCATCGATTGCCTTAAAATAATAAAACAAAATTAAATGAACCGTTTAAAATCAATTCTAACGAGTTATCCTTTTTCATTTGGGTAACTATCAGTTTGCAAAACAAATTTTCCCACATGAGTTCATCTATGCTTGCTAGAGGATAAGCAATGGATTGTTTATTAGAATGTAACCCGATCCCCTGTGAGATAATAAAAATAATATTCTAAACATAACACGCAACAACCACTGAAAGACAAGTGAATCAATGTAACCCTGAAACGGGTAATGCCATCATATTGAGGATCAACTCTTGAATCCTTTTTTTTTCTTACTACCTGCTTTCTAATCATAACCATCTCATTCAATGATAATACACTTGTACATATAAAAAACCAATACACTGGATAATCAGCTCACAAACCATTAAGGCACATAATGATCAACCATAAAAACAACTCTAATGGTTAGGCTTCACTTTACACACTTTCATATAAAGACATAACAACAACTATTAACTGCATTCACTTCCCAACAGAGCGAATCCAAATAATCAATAGAACCTGAACCCTTTGGACAAAAAAAGAAAATTTATCCTTTTTATCATGATCCTTTTACCACAGCTATTCAATACCCTTTTGATATGAACCCAAGAAAAAGAATTCCGATACAGCAAAAAAAAAGGCTTCGTTTGCCTTTACTGATTCGTTTTCTTTCATTCTATTCATAAAAGGGTAATGACATCCTTTCACAAGTACCGAAAGAGAGAAAAAAAAAAATCATTTACTTTCCCTTTCAACGAGTAAATAGCCTATTGAGACAAGCATTCATGCCATTATGGTTTTACTATGGTCATTCACTGTTTGTGCCGCTCGGTTCAAGTGTATTTATCATGCTGAAATCGAAAGTGTTTTTGCCTTTATGAAAGTCTTTATTACACGGTATTCATGCTGTTCAACTGAACCATTTTCATAACTCTTTCGGTACAAAATGAATGTTAATTTATGACAGCGCGGTAGATCCACTTGAAACTAATTTAGACTTGAGAGTATTCAGAGTTATTTTAAATTAATGATATGATCGACTAGAGGAGGAGCATAAAAGGGTTGAACCATATATATTTAAGTGCTACTCGCTTAAGTGCGAACAAGTAAAATGGAAGAATCGAATTGTAGAATCGTGCGTATTCACTGTATAACGCGATTATCATAGAATAAAGGAATACATAAGAATCTCGTGCCATTATCATTCATGCTCTTTGCAATCTTAGTCTTTCATTGATTATGAAATAAGAATTGGAACATGGAATTAAGGCAATAAATAATTCTTACCGAACTCTATAAATAGATCAGATGGTGTATTTATAGCTGGCCCCAGAATTAAGTAATCAAAACTGAACTAATGGCGGATTACTGTTGTCACCTTGTTTAGTTGACCTGAATTTCAATTTGATTCATCTGGATGTCGTAAATAATTTAATGATGATTTTTATCCTGAGGAAATTAAGAAGACATTCATTAGGATTTGTGTTCAACGTATGATTGTTCATAAATGGATTTTATTAATACCTGTCGACTGAATACACCATAATTTTTGATGGTGGATTTGCATGTTTTAGTGCCATTGTATGTTTTGTTCACCCGATTTGGTTAACTGCAATTTAGAAACGTGGCGGTGAATAATATCATTGAATTTCAATCAAAATTCAAATAAATAAATGATTCAATTCTTTAACCCAAAACTGATAACATCAGGTCGATCAAATGATCCTCATGTTTCACAATCAGTTCAAACATCTTGATTCCTTTTTTTATTCGATCAATTTGATCAAAGAACTATTAAATTGTTTTCTATTGAATCAAACATAAAAAGCCATCATTCGTGAATGATTTGATTTTCTCACCAAACTTGTAATCCTTTTCTAGGGTGTCATAATCAATTTTTTATTTCTTTCAAAGAAAAACGTGGTTTACCTGCCGTTTCGCATCTACAATAAAGAAATCACGAACAATTGATTACGAATTTGATTGGAATTTTTATATAATAAAAAGGTTGAATTTTTACCTTTCGGTTGTTTGGAAAAGGGTTCAGTAAACGCAGCAATATTTGCCCAATAACCAAACTATTACATGTTTGATATGTGTCGACTGATATATTATGATTAGTGGCTTTATGGAACCCTTTTGATGTCACAACTTTTTACCTGCAAGTCAATCGATTACGCGATGAATTTTGTATTTGGGGCAATCCCAACCAGAAAAAAGGATCACGTTCTACTTGTTTTATTTTCATGTGTATGTTCACTTTGCACGAACGTAACATTGAATAATATCAATAAAGACCGGAGCTAAGCCTTTCACACACTCTGTATTGGCAAACAATAAAAGTGATAAATGACATTTAATCCTTACACCATAAACATAAATCGATACTACCTGCTTGATTGTAAACATGACAATTGACAAACAGAAACCGAAAAAAGAATAAAATATTCCCATGAAATGTTACGCGATAGTTCCTCAAAGACTTTCACTCTCAACCAACACCTACAGTTGCCATCGATTGCAAAAAAAAAACTCCATCATTCCATTTGATTCCTTTTTATCGATATTTGCCGCATTTAACCGTTCAATAGATTCCAAATTCTATTCAGCCACTTTGATATGGTTTCATTATCAGTTTACTCTGGCTCTATGAAATCCTTGAATCAATTCAATCGATTCATCCTCAAGAGATTAAATATGGAAATCCCGCTGTGTCCTATTCGAATCATTTTGGATACATTCACTGAATGATTTTGCTTTTATTTTCAATTTATTATCCAAAAAGTGAAATATAAAAAGAAAATCCGAAATAAAACGCAATTTCATTTGATATGTTCCGACATCAACAGAATAGAATCGACCAGTTGCAGAAATTCTTCTTCCTGAATCATAAGATATTTTTAGTCGGTAACACTGGAAGCAGATTAAAAATTAATGTTACGGATCACATACTGTTGCAGTTATTAAAAAATCTGATTGAATAGATTCAGTGAAAAAAAAGTATTACCCAATCGGTTGAATTCCATTTTATGGCGTCCAGAATACAAAAGAACCGGTCAAGCTGTGCATTAATCATGCTACCTTTCACTTGACTGTTGCAATATACTTAGATGGATTTAAGGTCTCATCAATCCCTTAATGTTCTGGGTAATTATGATAAAGACTATCAATCGTTCGATTCAATCGCAATTCATCAACAATCTAATGCAAGTATTATACAGTGTCGGTGGATCACCTTGACCGTATTGACCAGTTGAATACAGTACAACATTTGTCACCTGCCGGGCACAGACGACGCGTATTTTTAGATGACGTTGTTTTTTGTGGTACGATTAGCGTTTCAGTAAAATGTGTACGATTGTAATCCACCATCACCTTGAATTATCAGGTAATTAACCTCTTCAACCAACATCCATAATCCATACCGTCTGCTTCAAAATTTTGCTTTTTTGTTTGGTGTCCAAAGCGAAAACGAATGAATCTGAACAATCCACATTCCATAATATTTCAATCGATTCCAGTTATGAACGTCCAATGGGTTTTCCTAGTTAATTTGACGGTTTGAGTTAATTGAATAATTGATTATATTGGCTGCCACCGACGCATTCATTCGTACTTGTTTCAATAACCGTTGTCCAATTTAACTGCTGTTAATACCACATATTTCATTCATATATAACTTGACAGCAAACAAACATTGAATATTATGTTGTGCGGGTGTCTTATTAAAATTATGTTGATCTGTCCAGTTTACTAAACAACGTAAAGTAAGAACCAGAAAAAAAAACAGTGGCCGTAATGAAGCGAGATAAACCGATAAGGGTGTTGGGTTTCCATAGGAACTTCATCCACACAGATTCCATTAGAGTAACATTATTGTTGTTATGATTCCCATGAGCTAACCATCGAATCAAGAAAACTGTGACGTTTTAATTTTTATATTTCCGTTTTTTCATAATTTTTAAAGTAACTGGTCAAATAATCATCCAACAGGCAAATATTTTACGTAACCAGTGAATTCTGGTTGGAAAAGGATCTCATCATAATTCGCAGTTCTTTTTCTTTTTGTATTTGTAGTAAGATGAAATGGTTCCCATTACGATGACACCGAGTAGATAACCATGGAACGTTTATTATTACGTTGAAGGTGAATCTAAACCTGAACAGAATCAGAATATGAATAAACAATGGAGCTTTGGGATATGATGTTTCAGCTTCCTTGTACACAATATCTATTCACATTCATTTCACTGTTTACCATTATAAAGGACAAACAGTTGAATATGCAATATGATGAATGTTTTGTTCATTCATTTTATTCATAATCTCAGAGGTATCTTCTGTCCGTTGGTTTTTATGTGTTTTATCCAAAAAAAATTGAAGTCAAAGAAGAAGCCACCGTGTGATGCACCTCTTTATGTACATTTGCAACATGAGACACAAGAAGTCCATTTCCTTTTATTTAAACTCATGTTATTTGTGGTTTATTTTGTGGCCATTTGCTGCACATATTCAATTCAAAATCAATTCCCACTCGTTCTTAACAATTCATTCAACTGGTATTCTATCCTAGTTAGAATATTCTCTCAGTTGTCACTGAAGCCTTCATTATTTTGCAATCAATCCGATGTTTGAAAGGAAATTCAACGGAATTTCAATGAATAAGAAATATAAAAGTTTGGTGTACGATTTCACTTTCAATATCCATCATCTCCAATAGGAACCCGAAAAATCAATTCAGATGTGACACTGAGATCAATTTTTAATTGAAACGCGGCCATTAGTCCAATTTTTTTTCTGTTAAGGATTCATTTTTTTTTCTTTCTTATTCTTGTTTCACTCTTTTCAACGGTTTAGAAATGTGTGTGGGGTCATTAATTAAATTTTCCAGTTTGAATTTGCTTTTATAGCTACCTTAAGAAAAGTCCTTCATTCTAGTGCTAAATGAAATGAAGAAAAAAGAAAAAAAGAAAAGTATAAGTCGCCTTTTAAGTCTTCGCATCTCTTTAATGTCTTTCGCACAACAGATTTTATTTTTCTATAGAAATTTAATCAATTAGTGAAAGTAAAATTTTTTCTTTCGCTTTTGCCAGTTGGCGTTTTCCAACATTTACTTTCACTCTTGTTCAGTATACGCCTGAGATCCGTTCCAAATGATGGAATGGATTCATAGTGACCCACCGATAAAAGGATCTTATCACCATCAATTCAATTTTAAATGAAAATAAAGGAAACAAAACTCATACTACTGGATCTCTTGTTGCCATACCAAAAAAAAAACACTGATAAAGAAACGCGTAATGAATGAGTGCTTCTTATTGGAAATCCTTTTGCTCCTTTTAATTAAAAATGACATTAATTTTAAATTGGATCCGTTTCTTTTTAGGTCTCCCTTTTTTTCCATTTTAGTTGACTCTTCAGCCGATTCCATTATGAGTGTCAAGTGCCCGAATGAAATTTGTTCGTTTTTTTGGTCTTTTTCGTTTTCTTTTGCTCCAAACGAAGGATGGATAATTAATGAGAATCGTTTATAAATGCTATTTTTGAACATCTACATTTCACTAACTTCTTCGTCTATTCGATTTATGTAGATTTTTTGTTGTATATTATGAAAAATTAATGTTAAACGCACCCTCACTTTTATCGGTAATATGAAGAACAGAGTCTTTAATAACGAATACAATTTTTAAATGAGTACGAAGGCGTAAGTGCGATAAGATTAATTTTTTTTCTTTCAAAACGTGTCTTTCATCTAGCAAATTAAAAGTGAATGGTAAAGATTCTTTAACGAAATTAACACTCTTTGAAATTCACAACTAATTGATCTGAACACTGAGTTTTAAATAGAAAACTTTTTGATTGAATTTCAGTTTCTTTTGAGTTATAATTTTGAATTTCAAATTCATCTATTGCAGAAATTATAATACCATTGAAGATTCAATGGACGTCAAAAGAAATTTATGAATAGTTGAATTCAAGATTCACTTTTAATGAAAAGATCAATTCTTGGTAAAGGATAAATAGAGTAAAGGATCAAGTGACATCGTTTAACAACTATATTAAACTTCTTGAGATCGTTCACAAGCGATTAGACAATTACAAAGATTGTTAATCATTATTAAAATCAATTCGTCCGTAGAATTATTTTGTCACAAAGCAATCGATTGAAATTGTGAATAGTGAATACGATAAAAATCTGCAATTCAAAATGGGATGAAATTACCAGCATTGAAGTGAATCCAATTGACAAAAACTAATTCAACGATGTTCACTTCTCAGTTCAGGTCCATTCAATCAGGTGAACATTCATAATTCACTGGCCATCATCCAGATGGTAGATCGGTTGAATTCACTTTTTTCTTAATAGAATTTCTTTTCGGTTCCCATAGGTATGATTGACCTATGAAGACTATCCGGCTACTGAAATTGATGCAATTCATTAATAACATTTCACCATTTCTATTCTTTAAAGTATTGGGATCCGTTTTAAATTACCTGTCCGAATTTTGTAATACAATACAGCTGAACTAATTCTCTTGCATAATTACTCCCCGTAAAATTAACTTTACATTATGGTATATCCAACAGGCCAATCTATACGATTTCACTGAATAGAGAATTGCCTTTCGATTGGCCATCATCAATTATAGTTCACGTAAACCCAGAGGCTGAATCTTTGTTGGTCCATTATTATTCTTCTATGAAACATTAAATAAATTTCCGTTTTCATTTTCAATTTCGTTATGCCGCATAGAGAGAGCTAGTTAATACAAAAAAATCGTAAAAAGGAAGTCAATTTACCAACATATTGGCCGCTTTTCTATATGAATGTGGTTATCTCTAATGTTTCCATTATTATATCCTTCCCAATATGGTATGTTTCATTTCACAAATGTATGCCATAACCAGTCCAATAGATGGACACTACTGAACTGACATTTTCCCATGCCTCCTAGATCATTTCTCAATCATTTCAACTGACGACTGAACAGAAAGAAAAAGTGATCAAAAACGGTTTTTCATTTCCAATACATAACAGCAAAGAGAGTTTTATTGAACCGAATGTTTCATGAAAATCGGTTCTATGATGAGGCCGTCAATTGCAGACAATCGACCTTTGTTACATATAAAATAGGTAATAAAGAATTTTTTTTTGCCAGATAAAATGAGAACCCAAAATTGGGAAATTTTCTGTTAAATAACACACACACACACAAAAATGGAAAAAGAAAAGATTGATTTGATATTGGTCCACTTTAAATCCCCCTTTTAGCAGCAATCTTTCCTTTTTTCCGCCACTCTCATTGTCATTTCCCTTTGGTTGATGAATTCCAGTTCTACCCGCTGTCTTTTCAAAGATGAAAGTGTCACGTACTGTCACACCAGAATATGTTCATACACCTCAACGATCTCACCGTGTGGTATGTAAATTTCAATGAATCGATTACCGATCTAAAATTATTATTTGATGAGTATCCCTACGTTGATAAGAATCAAATTTAAAGAGTTTTTCTTTTTTAAATCTTGTTGGTTCCGTCTTTAGTCCCCCATATTTATATGAGATTTCATCTCCCTTCAGATGTAATACATCAGATACATGGAATATGGAAAATCATGACAATATGATTTCAATAAATTCCATTCAACTATTGTATTGTGAGAGGATTTATGTCCAAGAAATCTTCCTTTTGGTTGATGAGTTTATTTTGTACAAATTTGAATACAAAAGGTGATTTTATATGAAGAGGACCAAAACCATTTGAATGTCCTGTTGATTATTTATACATTGATAAAAGAACCGTTGAATGCATTACGACATTTTAAATAATTCTCTGTCATGGTAGAGATTAACTGAAGCATCAGTTCTTAATTCATTGATAATAAATAGGTGACACAGAGTCCATATTCAATTTGAACAGTTTAATGGCCACTGAAAAGGATTGTTAATTGCTTACTCAGACCGTGTATGATTAATGAGTTTGCAAGTTAATTCAAAGACACTCGTTCATTCTTTAAGATTTTAAAAGATCACTGAAATGTATTCAGTATATAAATCGTAATAATTCAAACTCTTTAAATCTTTATTCGCATTCAGATCAAATAAATTATTATTATTTCATATTTGATATAATAAATAACAATAAATTTAATATCGAATTTGACAAAAAAGCAAAAAGGGTCATCCGTGGAAAACCGTTTTATTATCATCCAAAAAAGGACTTCTTTTTCAATGAAAAAGACGATATTTGGTTTGAATGAAATATAAAAGAAACAATAATTTCTACAAAATACTCGATCTAAGAAGCATTACTTCCAAAGAGTTCTTTTTCGTTTTTATAAAAGATCATCCCGTTTATCAATTGAATTTCAAAAATAACAAATTCGAGATGAATTTTTATATTTTTCATTCATCTGTTAGAAAGGAAAAGCAAGAGTCATTGAATCTTATCCTCGAATCGATCAAGTGATGCTTGTAACCAGAAGCAATCTTCACGGTCTCTACATCATGTAGGTGATTCTCAAGAGCACTATAATTCAGTTCATTTTATTTTTTATTTTTTGGCAAACATAAGAAAAATATTACACAGCATAAACATATAACAAGAATAGAAAATTATTTTGCACGGTAAATTATAATTTCTATTTTATCACTCCAAAATACATGTTATTTGCTCGCTATTGTCAAAACAGTATTGTGTTGTGACACCAAACGAACGAATTTATTTAAATGGTGAAGAATAATTCCATAGTCCTTTCTTAGTTGGTCCAAAAGAATACGATGAAATTCTCAACTGAATTTGATGCCACCAGAAAATAAAATCAAAATTCATCTTATCCGTGAAGTACTTTTGCACACTCAAAGGTTTAATATTAGTTTTCTTTCGAATTGGATAAATAATAAAGAAATCTGAGCGACAATAATGTAAAAGCGAAGGTGGATTTAAGCCAAAAAAAAAAATCAATGAATAATGAACGAAAAATGACGGTGGAACGGGTATGGTAAGGCATTGTAATAAAAGGGACAAATCGAACCATTAGAAAATACAATAAAATAAATTAACAGATATCAAAAGCACACACAAACGAACACTAAAGAAACTGGGAAAAATCATCATCATACCTTGAGTATACCTCAGCTATATACCGTTCCACGACTAAATGAATAAACGCCGAATAGAAAACAGAACTAAATAGAAAGTAAGAACCAAATGATTAATGATTTTATTTAGCGAAAATTGGACACACAAAACATAAAAAAAAGTGAATAGACGGTGGAATGAAACACGATTGAATATAAAAGTTGCGAGAAACGCGTTAAAATGAAAATTATTTTCCACATTTCTCATTCAAAGACACGTCCCATGAAAATCCCCATAACACTTCAACTCCATTCAATTCTTTCTTATTATTTTTTTTTACGGAATCCATTCAAATCAGGACGACATTGAACAAAACAAAGCACCACAAAAAAAAAATTCAACCTTTTCAATTGCACTCGCGTTTAACAGTCAGCTACCAATTCTTCGGTTCTTTACGATAAAAAAGGAATCAGTATTACCTTTCTTTTAATGAATTTCCATTCATTGATTTAATTTTTTTTTATTTGATTCGGTACCGAAAACAATATTTAAAAGAAAACGAATTGCTCGAATCCCTTTGATTCAATTGTGTTATTATAATTAGGAAATTCACAATAATCAATATAAGAATACTCGATTTGGTGTGGTATTAATTGTTTCTATACAATGTGCCAGTGAAGAAAGTTTTATTCTTCGTCTTTGAGTCACGGTGCTAAGTAACTGTCATCTATTTAACCTCAATCTAATTATAGTTCAATTGTTAATCCATCAACTGTTACCAAAAATCCATCAACAATAAGATTTTATTTCGCAATGTATTCCATTTGCGATTTCACTTTTTCACCCATGACATTGATGGTTACTAACTAGTAACACTAAATGAAAATTGATACTTTATTTTTTTGCATAAATTCTGACTTATTTAAAATACCATCACGCAATGAACCGTCAAAAAGGTAACAAGATAGAAGAAAAACTTGTCGAAATCTTTTAACAAAAAACGTTTTTTTTCTTTTAAATTTCTCACCATCATGACTTTGAACGTAAAAATTCGTCTTAGTAAAAAAATCGAATAGAATTTTGGCGGATTATGCAGTTTTAACCGTTGAATGGTCGTTACAACATCCCCTGTGACCAGATCAAATGTAAACTGGACCGAATCCATTTGCTTTTAAGTACAATTTTTTTTTTTAAATACAAAATAACAGAATTTTTTTTTTTTAAATTCACAATCCCATTGGATTCATTCATGCCCAAGGAAATCTACGGTCCAGATAAATAATTTACGGATACCTGAGCACGAGTCAATCAGACAATGGTAAAATTCCACGGTGAAACATGATGTATTCATCGCGTTATTTAAAAATATTCTAACGTTGTCCATTATCCATTGGTAATTCCCATCTTATACAATTTCATCTCATCGTTCATTGTTAAATCACATTGATCTTAAGAGTATTTTTGTACATCAGTTAAATACGGATGTAATGCAACGAATGTATTCAACCGTTCCGCTTTCATCTCATATACGCAGAACAACTGTAGTAAATCTTACCCCCAAAGAAAGAGAAAAAAAATGTATACAACAGACACCTCTCAAGTCAGATTGTCCAACAATGGGCACTTCTACCAATAATTCATGGAATATGTAAAATATGTTTATAGAACATTTTTACGATTCAAGGAATATGTTTTACAACAAAGTGATTATTATTATGAGGTCGACGTGTAAAAAAAATTAAATAAGAATTCCTTCTCACCCCGATATATGCGAATATACGATTCCTTGGCCAATTCTATGATAGTAAATATTTTCCGTTTGCCAACAGCCGATAGGGAGAGGGAACCTATCTGATCCCAATAATAAAAAGGTCAGAATATCTGTAAAAAAGTCTGATTACGGTCAGTTGGACAACGGCTGAACAAAATAATAACAGACATACATGAAAATAAAAAATACAAGATACAATTTTCATTATCTTGTTCTCGACATTCAGTTTCTTATATTGATTGTTTAACAAAGTAGAAATATTGCGATTTCACTACGCATCTGTTTCCATTGACTTTAAAAACTTTCTCATTATTAAAAGGCAAAATTCATTGTTAAATATACCGAATTGGTAATAATTTGAATTAATAAAAATTCAATTGATATTTTGAGTCAGTTTATTATCAATGTTATACAAAACATTAAATAATAAAAACATTATTTATCTTTAGTCAATTGCATTTGTGTTCAGTGTCATTTGGTTGCTTAAAATAGACACAAAGTTAAACTATTAAGCATTGAATATGAAATTTCTTGTAAATTCCCATCCGATTGTTTTCAACTCCACAGACAACGTACCACCTGAATATGACTGATAATTAACTGACCATGACCGTGAATATCAACTGCCAGACGATATGGATGTACTTCGTACATATAACTAGTTTAATCAATTGAATTACCAGAAAGAATGCATTCATGGATTAATGGAATCACGAAATTTGTGATTTGTTTGTGTATATTATGAGAGACTGTCACTCAAAACAAATGAAATTATTAGACAGTAGTACATCTCTAACAACATTAAACATAGACAACAATAAAAAAGGCCATAAGGAATACATTAAATAATGTGATAACGATGGTAAGAAATCAAATACATAATAATATTCACTAAAAATTTACATATGATTAGACATCAGACGAATAATATTAAATTAAATCCATCATGTTTATGTTAAATGCGCAATTACCATAAACAAATCAGTGGTCAGTTAATATTTAATGTTCAAAGCAAATGAATCTTCATGTTGTATCAATTGGTAAATAAAAAAAAACCATACAAAGACATAATTAGTGACAAATTATTAAACAAAACTATTTGATTTGTAGTAAATTGTCTTATCAATCGTCTAGATACTTGGGAATGGAATGGATTTTGTTATTTTTTTTTTGTGTTTAATTTGAACCAAGTATTTAACTGCCTCTCTTTGAATAATTGTCTGAGTAAAGAAACCCCCCCAAGATAATTAACAATGAAAGCATAATTGAATTCGATTTGTCGAAACCTAAATCGAGCCTACTCATTTAACCAAATATTTTAAAAATATCCAAATGAACTGACTAGACAAGGGCAAAAGACTTGGCCCCCCGAAACATAAAAGCTTCGCTGAAAATACCGCACGGCCTACCAGCTGATTAATCATCAAATACCGGTCAATCGAAGTCCGGTTGTATTATTAACCATAAAAATTGACTCGTTTTATTTAATTAACAATTAAAATAAATTGTATTTCATCATCATGTAACTAATTACCAATTGATTATAAATAGTACATTATCTGGTTAAAAATATAATAAAATTGTATGCATCCAAGTGTCAACTACTGATAATATTAAATAATAAATATGAAACGTAGCCCAAAAGGAAAGAGTTCAACGTGAAATCATAATTTTGACTGATTTTACGTAGACAAAATATCAAAATGTTGTTGATTATGCCGTTAAGTATTCTGTAGATTAATTTCTTATCAGTTTTGCTAGTAAAAATATTCAATTTTCTATTATTTTTGCCACTTTATTAACGTTACTCTTTTATCATCAAGACTAAACACTCAAATTGAAAATAATTATAATTACTTACAATTAAGCAGTGTGCTCTTTTTTAATTGAAAATGGCCATTTCTATGTTCCACGATCTCGGAGACTAGTCATGAAATATTAAATGGAATTATTTTAAATTAGAGTGCATTATCCGACCCCAACGATGGTAATCACTTATCCTTAACCTTTTCATGCAGCATATAACAGAAAATTGAATGGTTTTTATATTTTAGCTAAAAGCATGCACACTTTGATTGATAACAGTTTATTCTAAGAGGAGAAAACAATCAAAATAACATTAACATTGAAATTAATCAGATTTTGGTTCCTCGAAATTTTTAATTAAGTAACAATCACTCTCCCGCTAAATTGAATGTTGCAATTGACAAAAATATGATTTTACTGTATCTGTGGTAATTCGTCTGTACTCATCCGTTCTTGGTTTCTTTTTTATTCACTGCTTTTTTTTTGTGTACTGTTAAATCGACTAGGTGATAAGGATTTATGAAAAGCCATTATTATGTTTTAAAATTATGCATTGTAATAAAAAATTGTTGATCATTTCTTTGGCCGCTTGGTGAAAAACACTTGGTTAAGTCCGTTTCATATTTAATTCTGTTATCAGAATGCTATTTAAACCGCATTTTGTGGTTCTATGGACTTGATAACAGTAATTCATTTTTGCATATGTCAAACATGTTCATTTATAAGAAGTTTTACAATTAGAATTCATATTCTGATACAAACCTGCATATTTAATATATGAACGTAATATTTCATTCATATTATTCTATAATTGAATTTTTAATGAAAGAATATTTATTGGGCGCAACTTCTGAATTGATGACCTCGCTGAAACGAATTGAATTATCAATGGATCAGGTCAACGGTGTAATCATCCAACTTAAAGATTCATTGAATAATTCGATCGAGTTAGAGAAGTGGTGCATTTAGCCAACAATTTTAATGTGAAATTATTGCGTTTACCGGATGACAAAAATTTTATTGTCTACGACCAGAGGTGATCAGTGTCATCATAATGTATCACCTCTACCATTCATTATCATAATTATTTACTGGTTTTTTGTGTTTATCTGTCTAATGCAAAAATATGCAGGATTTTAATTAAATCAAATAACATTTGATTAAAATACCAAAAATGGAAGATTTATGCTAGTTAAATACCATAATATGTACTAATGGCAAACATACAAAGTGCATTAACCGCATAAGTATGCTTGATCCAACATAAAAATCCATTAAAATTGTTGTGTCAGTTATGGAATAATTTAAAACCACAAAGTACTGATAATATTCTTGACCACTAATCAACTAAACGTCATAATTTCAATTGCTTAGTCTATGAATTATTCTTAGGGAGATAACAGCTCAATTGATAATTTGTCCTTGACAGTGACGGGATATGCGACATGGAAGTTTCAACGAACTCCCAAATTATAATTCATTCGATTGCATGGGGAGATTGCAATCTTTTGAACTTAGCTAAGTTGTTTATGTCCACATGATTCTTATACATCTCAAGTAATTTTAATCATTTACTATTTATGGATTTTAATCACAACCACGCAATTGTGTGTGATCTATATTGTGGAAAAGTGATTAAATATTGATATGACAAATTTACCTCACTGAACGCAGAAATCAGGTGAATTGAAACGTTTTTACAATTCAATTAAAAGTTCAAGAAAAGTGTGTATTTTCGGACAAAAAACTTACGTAAGATAAGTGTCAAAAATCAATGATTCAGGTGTATTATCAATCAGATGTACCTCTTACTAAGCTAATTAATAAGGTACTCTATAATAAGTAGAGTAATTTACTTATCACAATTAATCTAATCAATTATGTATTTAATTTAATTTACGACTAATCTAATCCAATTAAATTATCTAAATTGTTAATTCAACGGCATTGTCTGATAATAACCAGAAAATAATCAAAAAACGTGTATAGAATTGAAATTGGCCCAGTTTTTGCTAGCTAGTTACACTCTTTATTGAGGTAAATATATCAGAATTGATTAAAACTGCAAATTGAAAAAAAAATTAAAGATTAGATGAAATAATCATGCCAAAGGGTATTTAAACCCCTTGTATGTGTACCACCACTTCAGTCTTTGGGTTTCCGACTAAAGAATTATGAAGTGTTTAATTTTATTTGTTCTGGTCGCTTTAGCGGCTGTAAGTGCTCAAGTTCAATTCAAGAAGGATTCATATGTGGATTTATTACTTGGTCGTCATGAACCATATCCACCAGCACGGAATCCACGCTCAAAACGTTCAGTATCACAAGGATCAGTTACACAACGTTTAGATCATTTCACCGCTGATAATCTTGATACATTCGTTCAAGTATGATACATTTTCGAATTAAAAAAACACCTGGATTTAAATAAAATTAATTCTAATCGAACTTCAATTATGAATTTTAGCGTTTCTTTGCCAGTTATGAACATTACGATGTTGCCAATGATGGTCCACTATTCATTTTAGTCGGTGGTGAATTCCCAGCCAGTGACAGTTGGCTTGAGGGTGGTTTCATGTATGATTTAGCTGAGGAATTCAATGGTGCTATGTTCTATTTGGAACATCGTTTCTATGGTGAAAGTGTACCAGAGAAGTAAATCATTTAGCATTCTCCATCGAGTGATTCGATCTTCATATTCAATTTGTATTATAGTCATGCAGCTGATGTTGATACTCTTCAATACCTCACAACCGATCAAGCACTTTATGATTTGGCTTACTTCATTGAACAAATCAGATTCATTGTACCAGAATTCAATGACGATCCAATCATCTTAGTTGGTGGTGGTCTTGGTGGTAGTTTACTCACCTGGTTCCAACGTGATTATGGCAGCTATTACCGTGGTGCTTGGGCCTCAAGTGCTCCACTCGAAAGTGATGATGATTTCGCAGAAGCTATGGAAGTTAGTGGTGCAGTTTTGAGATTCGCTGGTGGTGACGCCTGTTACAACCGTGTACGTGGAGGTTTCGCTGGATTAGAAGATCTTTTCGAAGCCGGTGATTATGCCACCATTCGTAGCCAGTTCAACGTTTGCCCAACTGCCAATATTGAAAGTGAAAATGGCCAATGGATCTTATTCGATATTCTCGGTGCTGAATTCGGTGCCATCTTACGTTTTGCTGGCCAGTATGTAGAACATTCGTTATTTTATTCAATTCTCTTTCTGAGAATAGTTTTCATTTACCCCTAATAGACCAGGACTTCTCAATGCTGTATGCAACATTATGATGGATGCTGATGATGATGTCCAAGGATTAGCTGACTTCCAATCAACCATGTTCGGTGACTCTTGCTTGAACTTTGATTATGAAACAACCGTAAGTCTTCTCAGTACCGAAGACTGGAGCAATCCACAAATTGGTGCCCGTTTAGGTCTTTTCGAACGTTGTAATGAATTTGGATGGTGGCCAACATCAACATCAGATCATCAACCATTCGGTTCTAGCTTCCCAGTTACCTTGTTCCACAGATTGTGCGAAAGTGTATTTGGTGAAGATTTCTCTGCCGAAGATGTGATCGCAAACATCAACGATTTTAATGACCGTTATGGTGGTGTTAATCCAGAACCACAAATTGAAAACACCTTCACTACACAAGGACAATTCGATTGGCTCCGTCCAGCTGGTGCTCAAGAAGACTTCGGTCCAGAAGCTCCAGTCCATATTATCGATAATGCTGGATTTATGCAAGATATGTATTCTTATGCAATTATCGCTGATGCCGAAGACTTGTATGCTACCCAAAGACGTATCCGTGATGCCGTTGAAGACTGGCTCTCCAACTAAAAGAAATAAGTAATAAAAAGACAATCAAAATACAATTATTAAGATTTTTACGTAAACAATACAAGTCAAAAAAATTTTAACACACAACGTTTCTAATTGTTATGTAACATTTTGTAATTGCGTCATTTTAAAGTCAATCTGTTTTTCTTTTGATTTTTCTCACCTTCGTTACAATTCAAGCAAAAATGTTTGCAAAAACACTAAAACGGCAGGTAAAAAACCTTTTCATGTCTAAGAAAATACTTCAAAATTGTTTATTAAACGGTTTGTAACAATAACTAATGAACCCACAATTACGTGCAACCATAAACTATGATCAACTCATAAATCACTATAAAATCGTAAAATATTTTCTTTGCACTATTTTAAATTGTGCCATTAAACGAATTCCTTGAAATGCAAAATATTAAAATGAAGCGAAACGAATGCATAAAACAAACAAACAAGCACATGTGACTTGTTGCCAAACACGTTAACATTTCATTTGCCAAAAATAAATTTTGCCAACATCTTATCATAAAGTCAATTAAAATCGAATATATCATAATCGAATTGAATTAATGTTGGACCACAAAAACCGCGCGTTCTACATCATAAAACCGATTGCGTTCAATAATCTCTACCTCCGCCATTAATCTACTATTGACAAATTAAAGGTGTTCTATATGAAGTGGATGGGTTTTCATCGTTTACTAACACATCAGTTGATAACGAAACAAAAATAACGGATTTGTAGTGCGATAATTTACTGTTGAATTACTAAAACGGGGTAAACGTGAATTCAACCCTCTCATATAACTGGGCGATTGTGCCATTATTCTGATACAGACATTAACTGGCTCACGCTTTGATTCACGTGCTGTCGACTAATTTCTCATTACGATATTTTTAGAGCAAAAAAAAAACAATTTCAATTTTTATATTTTCCAAATTTAGGGAAACTAAATACAGCATCCCTTCATATCCAACCAAACATATTTAACGTTGACATATTGAAGTGTATACGATAAATTAAATGTGTAACATTTTTTATTCTAAATAACAAAAAAATCACAGTTTTTTTTGAGTAAAAAATGTAATTCCAGAACGCAGTCGCACAAGGATATCTATTATATGAAGGCAGGGAGGTATTGTCATCGTTTACCAAACAAAATTCACATTTAATTTGTTCTCCATATCTCGAGGGGAATTATCCATATCTTGACGGATGAAACAACCCTATTTGGATTTGGCTTCTGTTTAGTAACCAACAAAATACGAGAATGATCACTCTGTGGAACAACAGTACACACAAAAAAAAATCAAAAATACATAGACTCACTATGAAAGAACAAATAAAATTTGATGAAGTGCAGCAGCATCACATTTTGATCTTCTTCATTTTCATATATCGCGATCATATAGGGACATTCAGTTGCATCACCGGAGTAACACATTTTAATGGTAATGTGTTATAAATACACCAATTCAAGATATCTTTAGATGAATAAAAAACCAAACTGAGAATGTAATAGAACGTGCTCACTTATTTCGGCTGCCCTAAAAAACATTCAACACCGTGAGGATCATTTAATTCCTAAAGGCACGCGCGACTCGCGACACAAAAGCTTCAATTCATCTCATATTCCTCTCCCCGAGTTTTACATTATTATGGTTTTATATATTTCTTTTTTATCATAATGCGATTGACGGAATCATATGCAGGTGGTACAAATCTTAAATGATCCACCGTATGGATTTTGTTTACACTGTCGGATTTTCCATTAAAAATATAAAAGAAGAAGAATGTTATGGAATTTATAAGAGAATTTAAGAACAGAAAAACTCAAAAATTACTTAAAAATTATACAAAAAAGCAAAGGTCGTTACGGCAAATGAGGTACGGCTTGCAGTCAAACAGGAAGGAAATTATGAAAAATTGTATGGTTTTATGGCATCTTTAGTTGTAACATTTATAAACAGCTAAACCTCAACAGGGATTCCAACGTAATTAATTTTAATATTCTATAATTAATAATTCGCATCAGTTCTAATAAACGTTAAACTCAGTCTCATCCCATGAGTAATCAATGGTCTATCACTTGTTATAATGAAGCGACTGAAATTTTATTAATTATTTCGCCGTCAACACTTCTAAGAAATGTGTGTTCGTTGTATTATTTTCGTTTTATTGTATTGAATGGATCAGTTATGTGGTCATAAAGTCCAGCCGAATTATATTTCAAGTACACCTTAACGAGTGTTAGTATCCATCAAAATAACTGTGATGTGTAAGCCTTTAATGAGCCGACTGTTATAATTCATATTCAACTGGAGGGGTTGTTAGACGATAATACGAGAGTTATTGATAATTCAGTGGGTGGCCTTTTCTTAGCCTTTGATTTCATTGAATAAGTAGACCACAAATTGATTGAGAACGATGAACTGGTCTAATTTTCTCTCACCCTTATTTCTCAGAGAACTAATTTTGAGTTATGATCAAAACAATAAACATTTTCTTACCAATGAAGGTATACATTATCGTAATAATCATTTGAAGAGATTCAGTTACTTTGGACAACACATTACGTGAAGAGAGAAAGTTTATTTTTCTTGATTCGGTATAAAAGAGTTTCCATTTCATTTAGTTAATTCCTTGAGTGGCCACCACTGGTATATAGTGCACCAACATCTATTTGGTTCAGTGTAAATTAAAACGAAGGATTTTTTATTTTCAATACCATACAGTATAAGATTTATATGGGAAATTCAATGAGTGTGAAAGAAACAAACGTATAATGTCTCTCATATATTTTAGGGGTGGTCTATGTGACCATTCGGTTAAACTGGAAAGAGTCTGTATAGAAGAATTGAATCGGGAAAATAAATATAAAAAGCACCCTTACAATCGGTTTCGTAATGTCGATCGGCCTTTATGTATATTCCAACAAAAGGGATGATGAATATTTAGAGTACATAAGAGCTGGTATTGTAGGTTCCTGCGCAAAAGGACCTTCAAAACACCATTGATAGCATCGTACCATAGAACTGGTATTGCGGCATGTTAGTGTTGTGCTAGGTCAGCATATGAACACATTCATTCTGCACTGCAGTCCGTAAGGATCTGTTACCGTTCTTAGTGTGCTGATTATTTTATTTCTCTTCGGTATTTTCTATTCACAATTTGTGTTTTTTTGTCGGGGGATATTTTAATTCTCTCAGTTCAGTGCTACCCTTAAGACATAAAGGGAACGACTTCATTCCAATACCGTCGTTCAACAGAGAAATGTGTATCAACATACCAAACAATCTTTGAACAACTAACAAATAATAACAACAACATAAATATTATATAGTGATTTAAATAGACGTGGACATTTACACATAAAACTTTATATACAATACAGAAGATTTTTTTTTATTATATATCGCTTATCAACTGACTGTATATTCGATTTCCAACAAAAAAAAAAAAACCGAAATCAAGTAACAACCACACATTGCATATACAAAGTGAGTGTAATTTAGTTTAGTTCCTCAGTCGCGAATCGGCATCCAAAGTGTTCAGTTTGGAAAGAAAATTTAAAACAAAAAAAAAGTTTTAACATTTTCAAAAAGTTTTCTTTTGAAAATACTCAAGAATTAAACACAATTGAATAAGAAAATTTAATTTAAAAGGAAATTTTTCCTTATTTGAAATTTATTAATATTCAGTTTTTGTGGTAACAGAGTTTCATCCAATAAGTGTGAAATTATTAAAAAATAGTTATTTTTACAATTTCATTTCAACTAAATAGTACGGAGTAATTTGCTATTATTCAATATAATAAGAATTTATAATTATAATGAATATCAATCTATCAGATAGTGATTTAGTGACTGCAGTGGATTTTATAGTTAATCATATCAAAACAGTTGACCAATAACGATTGGGATTTCAAGTACTGGATTTATTAAAAATAAAAAAAGTCACAAACAAAATAAAAGTTATCAAAAATACACCAGACATTCAAAGTGGGAATATTAAAAATTTACATAAACCAAATTACTGGTTTTTAGTAAAAGTGTTTATTGTTTTTTCATTTCGTTACTTTCGATTAGTTTATATTTAGAATTAATTGACTATTATTAATTAGATACTTAGTGATCAGTATCAGTTAGTGCCATCAACTAAGTTAAAATTTAAATTGTTTCGTTCATGGAATTCACAAAATTAACAATGCCACAAATCTACGCAGATTCGCAATCAGTTCGGGGTAAGTTTCCATTCTTACATTTATACGCAATGTAATCAAATCGTAAAATTACGCAATTAAATCAAGAAGTACAAGGAAAAGGAGCCGTTCCTTTAATTATTATTTTCATAATTTTATTACTATCAATTAACAGCTTCAATTACAACTCTAATTATCATAATCCGTTTCTTATCCACCCAGATGACTTACTTCATTTAAAATCCTCTCTCAATTTAAAACATAAAATCCACACCTTTCATTATCCCTTTTGTTTAAAAGAAAAATTTCCATTTTATGATTATTATACAATTTCCATTCATCCGTATCGTTGAACGCTAATTGGTTCCACATCCATTTTCAAAAATTTTCAATGGAATTAAATCTTAAGGAAGTAAAAGGGATACGACAATCATTATTATGTACATTTTAATGCAATCCCATAAACTAATTAAAACACTCGGTGTTGCCATCTACTCCCCCAATCAAATTGGTTTTCATTTAAATTTTGTACAATAGAAATCTCTATCTTGTGTACTGGTTTTCCTTGTTTTTATTACTCATGGAAGGAGATGGAAATAATTAAAATCACCTCCAACTAAAAGTGTAGAGCAACCAGTGCTTCACTTGGTTGATAAAATAACCGGAAAAATTGAAACGGCTAAGTTGAAAAATAAGACTGAATCTTAAACACCCACTAACCACCCCTTTTGTTTTCTCTGTTTTCTTTTAACAAACCAACAAATTTGTGGAAATTTATTCACTTTCTTTCTCTTACTCAACACAATTCCATTTAATATTCTGTTTTACGAAATCTTATTCTATGCAAACTTAATGCTTCTATTCATAATACTTTTGGGGTTTTTATTTTATTTTTGACTTGAAGTATGAAATGAAGAAGTAATGGTTCTCCTATGAAAAGAAAAATAAGAATTTTTCATTTCTATCCTTTCGTTTAACTAACTAAGAGAAAACGCGAGGATATGACATTAACGCTTAATGGGTGCCAACGTAGTCTTGAATAATTCCTGATGGTGTACTATAGCCCACCAAACTCGAGTCAATGTAATGAAAACCTGACAAGATGGAAAGCTTTTAAAACATTTTTTGTTTCGTTTGTTCTGTTTTCCCATTTATTTTCCTTCATCTGATGTTTACGTTTTCTTACTTTTTTTTTCGTTAAATGAACGTCCGCCATATTTCGCCAACAATTTGGTGTATAATTTTAAAATTCTCACCCCCAAACCCGTTGAACTCCAAAATAAAAATCTAAGGAATAGAAGAAAAGAATAACCCCCCCAGTGCTAAAGAACAGAAGAAAGTATTATTAGAAGTAGTACAGCAATGGGGTTATAACATTACGCTGATGATGAGAAAGGAACACCAAAAAAAAAGTATAGAAAGAGATGAAACATAAAACCCCATCCGTGTCGCATTTTAACTAAGAAAAAAGAGTATGATATAAGAAAAATAAAGAAACGCGCGAAAGAACTGACGATGGGAGATACAGTGAAGTGTGGCGCTTCTTTTCCATAGAATATTTTAATATCTTAAACGAGAAATTTGTACCATCTTCGTTCATTTCGTATTTTAACAGAAACAAACCCCTTCTTTATTCTTTGTGTGTATTTACGCATTACCGACGTTGAAAATGAAGAAAAAAAAAGTAAAATTTTCCTCATTTTCTCGTTTAATTGGTATGAGACGTGAAACGACAACAACATACACTCAGCAAATGCGGGATATACAGTTAATGGTGTTACAGTAAAGAAACGCGATTCTCTTTTATTTTTCATTCGGATAATTTTCTTATATTTTTTTATTTTTCGGCAAGGGGTTGGCGGATGTTTTAAATATCGCATATCAACGAGAAAATGAGGAAAATTTCCATTTTTTTTCTGGTTGCCTCCATCCACTTGTACTCATACTCTTACCCTCATTATGACTTGGAAAACTGTAAAATACAATTTTTCTTATTTTCTTGTTCATACTTTCCATTTAAAGGAATAATAAGGAAGAGTAAAACAGAATAAGTAAAGAGAATTTATTTTTTATTTTAAAATACACAGAATAATGATGAACATACAACCAACCAACAGAAATTTATAGACATTATCAAATTGGTATGCTCCATGGTTGAGATGCAAATTTTTATAAAAAAAAGGAATGAAATAAGAAATACCGGGGGTGGCATTGTTTCAACCGTTGCGTACTTAATTCTTGTTCCAAACGGGGTTCTCGTTCTCTGTGTTTGATGGAAAATAAAAGGGTAGAATTACATAGCAATGAAAAATAATGCTCACCATCACTGAATATCTAATCATTTTAATTTACAAAAATACGCCGGAGTGAAATGAACTTTCTACTTGGATGGAAAAAAAGTAACGGCGCAGAGGGAGTTCACCGTGAAAATTTTTTTCTTCTTTAACTTCTTTTTATTATAAAAATTTTATTATAAAGCTAAGAAAAATAAGGAAAGAAAATTATGCGCACGGAAAAGGGATACACGTTTCACAATGAAGAGATTTACTTTTAAAAAAAAATTTCTGTTACACGTTTCAATGAAAAACGCAAAGAGAAAAAAATAAGTAAGAAAATATTAAAGAAAAGTATGGGATTTCCTTTATTGAGGAACAGAGAGGCTATGAAATTAATAAAAGAATTAAGTGGAGATAAAGTAAACATAGACACAACTCTATCCAATGGAAATATAAAAAGAAAATGATTCAATAGCACTTGAGTGAACAAAACCATTGCGAATCTTTTCTTTAACTGTTCGCTAAGTTTCTTATTAGACATTCTGTGTTTTTTGTTATATTTTGATTGAGAGCGCGGAACAATATCAATTCATAAAATGAGAAGAACAATTTTATTTCATTGCATATCTATGGGCAACGGCAAGTGAAATATCTAAGAAGAAAAACTGAAAAGTTTCATTTCTTCAAATTACAAAAACTGGATAATTTGATGTAATCCGTATATGACTGAAAATATGATTCACATTCAACCCCTTTTATTTGGTCCACCTCTCTCTCATTCTCTGATAAAAAAAAAATTATAAACGAAGAAATCGCTATTTCTATATTTCAAGTGCCATTGAATAGATGAAGACAAGATGATTGCATTGCCATAAGGCGATGTTTACTGAACTGTGCTTAAGATAATTGAAAATTTCATTTATAAATAACATCCCACTTATTGAGTCACGATACGTAAGCGGTATAGAGTTGAAGGCCGTATGCAATTATCTGAACCAGTTGAAGATCAACCCATTTGCCTCCAATGATATGATTCGTTAATTAACAAAGTTTCCATATACACGTTAAAAGTAAAATTTTAAATGATGTTGTCGTACTGTCTTAATTAAATCGACTAATCTCACACTACGTTTAACCAGGAAATTATTAATTGTTTTTATTCGCTGTTGTTGTTCATTAGTGTACTCCATTTATAATCAACCTTTCAAAGAATCATATTTCAACGGATCACATAAACAAAACATTATTTTTAACTGTTCATTAAACATTTCAATTGTACCCGAAAAGAACTTCTACCCATCTCAATTCCAACTCATTCATTGGACAGTGTTCACTGTTTATTCTATTTGTTTTTCATCTTATTAATAGACAACGAATAGAAGTCATTCAATCGTTTGATATGAGCCAACTGGTAATACCAAAGAAGTTGTTTAGATGAAACGAAATATTTTTTTTGATGATCACATGAAGAATAAAGTAAAAAATCCTTAAGATTCATCAACGAACCAATGTAGATAAAAAATAATGTAAAATGGAATATTGAACAGTTTAAATTAACGAGACTCTTCGTCATAATGTGGCGTTAGATAAACCGTTAATCTGGCATATTTGGATTATTCTACTTCGAATACTATGCGGCTTAGACAACAGTGGGATATGACATTCCATTCCGGTATCAATTTCCTGTTATTTTACATGCAACCCGGAGTCCCAGAGACCTCGATTGATTATAATTTTGATGGTCTCATACAGTAATCCATGTAGACACTGTCGAAATGGTTATTGATCTGAACTGATTTGATGAATATTTCGTTAAGTTCATTAAAAACCATATGATAATTGGGTCGCATTTTGATGGATATTTTAAAATTGATATTTATTTTCGAAAAGAAAAGTAATTTTATGGTAAAATGTGTTCATTTATCACACTTGTGTCTATGGTAGCACTAAACGACTCCTTTGGTTCACAAACAGCAAATGTTCAGTTAAATGAGACGACCATCAATCAACTTACCACAAAACTGATTTAAGCAAAAACCTCAAACGTCACCTGATAAATTCATCAACGGTCCGATAACAGCCACTTCCTCTCTAGAATCATAAATAAGAATTCAGTGGTTTTAATTGAATTAATTTTGTATCGAATACAATAAGTGATAAAAGTAACGGCCAATTGATATTAAAATTGTTTATGTAAATACATTGTTGTTTTCTACTGTTTATACTCCGATGTGTTACCACATAGAGAAGATGATTATTCGCTAATACACGAAATATGTAAACATTCATATAAAATGTACAGATGGAAAAATCAAAATATGTAAACAAGCAGATAATGTTCACGTGCACATGGAAAATTTGTTTTTATTTTGTTTTTCCCCCCGTTTAGGTTTTACCACCCAAACAAAAACATGATTTAAACGATATGTAGGTAAATGTGTACAGTGGCCTGTGAATATCAAATAAATCCTCACGGTTCACTCATACCTGATATTATGCGATTCAACACCTTATTATATCGAAAGATTTGCAATAAATTTTACCGTTTTTTGGAATCATCGATATGGTCGCAAGAAAAACCCCCTCAACCGTAATCGAACAACAAAATATAACAAAAAGAAAATCCACCCGAAAATATAAAGTCAATTGAACATACATAGAAAATACAAAAATTTGTATTGAATATAATTCGTATGTTTTCATCCAACAATCACTTGAACACAGTATTACATACGTGAAAGAGTATAACCATTAAACGAAAATACACAAAACATACGAAACGAATGAAGTGGCAATGTTTCGATATGTGAAGAACAGAAGCAACAGACGACAAACGATTATGATGACGACAACCTCAATGATTATGTCTTATATACCAAAGCAGAGTACCCCCATGGAAAAAAAAGAGTAATTCAGTCGTCTCGCCAACCGATTTTCCATCCCTCTGTGATGTGTGTATATACATACACCCGCTATAGAAGAGTCAATCGAGAGGATTTCCCCAAAATAATATAAAACATGAAACCCCCCAAGAACACATGTAATGTGAAACCCATTCCGTTTCACCATTAAAATGAGCATCTTCGTATCATCGGGTTGTAAACAGGGAAAGAATAAGAAATAATTCTGTAACACACACTCACTATAGGTTACTTTTCCATATGTGTACGTGAAATTCATTTGATATGTTTGCGAATGCTCCATTTACTACCCTTTTACTCGCATATGGAAACACGTTCTACAGTTATGTATCACATGAGGCAAATGTTTATTGCCCATCGCCTCCCTCTTAACGAATCACCGAGATCACAATACAGAATATAAAGAATAAACAACAACATAAGAAGAAAGCATCGGCGTGGGTAAATGCTTTCAATTTCTTATTGGGAATAGATGGGAAATAAAAAGCTAAACAATTTAGATGAACATCATACTGCCATACATAACCGTTTCCTTATGTAATATCAATTCCAGACAGTTGAAGAGTATTTTCCCCCCTTTTACACATATTCAACATATGATCCGGTGGTATTCAACTTCTCTCTTGGTCTTGATACGACTTTCGTATTTCTTCTTTTCTCATTTTTCTTGAATTTCTTTGCGATTTCTGTATAGCAATATAGACAAGAAATACTTGATACCATTCAACCGGAATCAACGTTGAAAATGGAAGTATATTTTCTTTTTATTTTCCTTATATTCTCCATAGAGATGTGCGCAATATTTATGGTACACGAATAGTAGAATGAATT
This sequence comes from Coboldia fuscipes, assembly GCA_001014335.1. Classification (NCBI taxonomy): domain Eukaryota; kingdom Metazoa; phylum Arthropoda; class Insecta; order Diptera; family Scatopsidae; genus Coboldia; species Coboldia fuscipes. Next base: position 178,987 of record JXOR01000352.1, read on the forward strand.
GTATTTGGCCAACGTGGTTGTATATACTGTTGACACCATTTGATTTTATTCAATGAAATCATTCACACATACCAATAATGTTATTATTGATGCTTCATCTCATCATTTTTTTGCGTTACTCTTCGTTGTTATTGCTGTTTAGCCGGCAGCATTAACACTGTATTCTCGTGACATTCTCGGTATCATTTTCGGTAACTATTCATAGAATACACATAAGTGGTGGTTTTTTTATTTTACTGGCTGGTACACGAGGAGTCATAATAATAATGAAGTTAAATCTTGTGAAAAGCCAAATGGCACACGAGACTCTTTGATGTTGTAAATATTCAGTTAATAGAATTTTTGGCACACTCTCTCAAATATAAAATTGAAAGGGAATTCAATTTCATGATTCAATCAATGAAAGTGCATAGAGTATCTGTGACGCAATATTAGCTGCATTGAATACCGTAAATATGATTTGTCATAATGCTTCATAAATCAAATAACTTTTAAGATTCGTTATTACTTTCTCTTTATCTCATGGCTTTTAGTCTTCTTATAAAATTGCAGAAAAAAGAACAATGTGCATCATCGAATGGTGAAATTTCTTAGACGACTCCCATTGATTCTACGAATAAAACAAAAAGAAAATTCTTTTAAATAATGAAATAAAGTAGTCACCAAATGTTCATAAAAAGTGGTTACTTAGAACTATGGATACAACTAATAACTCATCACTCTCCTATGGATACAATTTAATGTGTGTCCAATCATATCGCCCTTCATGTATTACATTTTGATTATTTATTTAACAAAGTGGCATTTATAGAATTCCATTCACTACGTATCACCCACTGTGTCTACTTCCCATAAACAATTTTTAGCCTTTCCTGCTGTGTAAATTACTAATATTAATAAATAAATTCTTATTCTGAAATTAGTATATCAGACACTAATTTATGTCTTCAATTTCTTTACAGAATTTGCGGCTCGCGCATTAGCCAATATGAAACCAGACGAGCATTCATTATCAGGCGGATCACCGACCAACAATAATACATTGAATCCAGCAATTTATGCCCAACTGTTACAGAGTCTCCCAATGTCAAATCCAGCAGCAGCTGCTGCATTAATGGCTCATGGTATACCACCATTGCCATCCGTCTCAATCAATGCATTGGCTCATATGTTTCCACACACCTTCCTTAATCCTTGGGCAGCCGCTCACCTATCACCAGGCAGTAATCATCATGGATCACCACCATCATCGCCCACATCACATTCGTTAACCGTTAAAAGTGTAAAACAGATCAACAATAACAATAACAACATAATTGGATCACCCGAAAGTATGCCAAAGAAAGCACGTAAAGGCCGAACAAGTTCATCATCAAAGAAGGAACAACACTCACCAGTGCCACGATCCCTTGATATTCCAATGACTCGTGAATTATTAAGTCCCGGTCCAATAAGTCCACCAACGTCTGGCTCCTCACCACAATCAACTGGATCCGTTGAACATCCACCAGCCGTTACATCATCAACAAAGGATCAAACACGTGATAAGGTATTTACATGTAAAACATGTAATCGTTCATTTGGTTATAAACATGTACTCCAAAATCATGAACGAACACATACCGGTGAAAAGCCATTTAAGTGTCCACAATGTTTTAAATGTTTTACACGTGATCATCATTTAAAAACTCATATGCGTTTACATACTGGTGAAAAACCATATCACTGTAGTCATTGTGATCGCCGTTTTGTACAAGTTGCAAATTTACGGCGTCACCTATTGGTCCATACCGGTGAAAAACCAAAAACATGTGAAATATGTAATGCCAAATTTTCTGATTCAAATCAATTGAAGGCCCATAAAATGGTACATAATGGTGAAAAACCATTTAGTTGTAATAATTGTCAAGCCAAATTCCGTAGACGGCATCATTTAGTTCAACATAAGTGTGGTATTGTAAGTCCACCAACACCAGCCACTAGTCCAGCAATGTCAATATCTGATCAAAAATCATTATCATCACGATCAGATGTTAGCGAAGAGTCTGAAGATATAATAAAACAAACAATGTTACAATTCAGTCCAAATTCATTGCTTACCTCTGATTTAACCGATGATGGTTGTGAACCAGAAAAACGTAATCGTAAATCAAATGATGTGCGGCGTATAATTCGAATGCCAATATTTCATGGGCCTTCAACACTGCCAGAACAAACAGAACCAGAAGATTTAAGTATGAATGCATTACACACATCAATATCACATATTTCACCAATATCAAATACCTCATCGCATGATGATGATCTTGAGGATCTAGATGATGCGGCATCATTATATCGAAAGCAACGGCAATTAAATCTCATTCAAATGGATGATGATGATTAAACTATTTGTGCCATCATATTTGATGTGTAATTAAAATTCATCATCGAATCAATGAGATACAGTCAATGATATAATTAATAGTAATTTAAATATAAAAAAAAGGATTAGCAAATTATGCACACATAGATACAGACACACAAAAATGTTTACGGGTAATAAATTAACATTTAAAAATAAGACGCAAATCAATCTGTAACACTCAGTATAATAAAACTATTAGATTTATAACTAAAACGATTGCAGGGATTAGTACATGATTGAATTAATTAAAAAAAGAAATTTGATGAAAACTTTCTTATAATATTTAATGTGGTTTTTTTGTACATAAAACTTTGAGAAAAAGTGACAAAAAATAGTTTGTAAAAAGGAAATCAATATTTATTTAATGGTAAAAGTAACACATAAAATGATTTAAATGTTAGATAATCATTTCGATGGTAGCATAATGCAACAGATTTAAGGTAGACGTTTAAATTCTATTATAAAAACATAAAAAACAGAATAAAATTCAAATACAATTTACTGTTTATTACGCGATGGGTGATTATTAGGTTAGGCCAAGAATTAATTTAGATGGAAACAAAACAAAAATATAATTAAAAAGTTAGTTAATTAGTTAAGAAGATTGAATACCTCTTCATCTTACACAGAGAATACAGTAAGTTACTGATTAATCGTTGTGAATGTAAAATCAAATGTTAATATTTTATGAATGAAAATACAGAAATACCAAAATTAAATAAGAATATTCATAAATAATACAAGAATTGATGATTTTGTCTAATTAAATCGCAACATCAAAATAATCACATTGATTTATTAACAAAAATGAAAATTATATTGATGCCAATCTACCTTCTTAAAATTCATGTTAATTGTAGTAACATGATAAACTAATTTTTACTAACAAAAACGATGAGTTTTGTTCATAAATCTCTTCTGTTCTAATTTACTAATATATTGTTTGAGTTCTCTATTTACATTTTTCATTTTGCATAAATAAATATAATTAATTAATTATCTTATTCCGATAATACGAATAGTAAAACGTTCGTCAAGTTATTTGGGAATTTTTGTAATGGTATACAAGTTCCTCTCAATAGTAGAAGGATTTATATTAAAAACGTTAAAATATGGAAAACATAAGATTCTGAATAAATGTTTTCTTTGCAACATTCGTATCCGAAATTTCGATTAACACTTTTTGGTGTAATATAAATATACAAAATTGTTAAGTATTCGATATCATATTGACCATTCGCATGTGCAACTACAGACAATAGAACTGAAACCATACACAGATTTATCTTACTTCCTTGGGGCGTACCTTTAATAAAATATAAAATCTGGTCTCCCTTTAGAGACAAAATTAATCATACCGTAGAAATAAAATGGGACCCTTCAAACCATTTTTACGCCATCAATGAAAATGATTGAACGGTAAATATTCACCTTTAATCAATTCATAAACGATTATTTCCGTCAAAGGTAGTATTCATACGATGACCCTTTCTACAATCCTGTCGTCCATTCTTGCAGAAAATAGAAGAAATATCTGTAATGAATGGCATCACTATGTCCATTCAATAAAATTTTAAATAACTTACCCCTTCATATTGATGAATATTTAAATACTTCATCCCCTTCTTTATATCGTTCCTAAGAGATTTAATATAATATCTGCATCTGAATGAAGGAAATATCAACTGATAATAGGCATTGTCCTGTAGATGAATGAAATTTGTCCATTGTATGAAATTCATTTTCAGTCAAACGTAAGATTTTATAAAATTCATTTTGGCTCAATAGCGCACAATAGTTCTATGCCTTGTCTTACACGGACTCTGGCCAGTCCTCTAAGACGTTATTGTACAATCACATAAATCGTTTAGGCATCAGTAACAGACATAAAACCTATAAAATTCGAACTAGAAAGAGATAATACATAAATGATTACTGAGAAATCAAAGGCAATTCATTTACCTTAGTTTGGCAGTTTGGATCAATGCAATATTGTTCGTTTGATGCAACAAGCCAAACAAAAAGTTTCTATTCAATCTTAAAGAATAAGAAATAAAATATTCTATAAGAGCAGCAGCATCATTTGAATTGGAAACATCTGAATTCATGCTGTGACCAACCCTCACTTGCATATGATTTTCCATTTGGTATAACACGAATTCCATAAGATTGAGTACCATCGCACATTTGATTCTCACATTGAACGGTTTTTACTGTTGTTGTTGTTGTTTAGTAATTCTGATTTATACTCCAAATTTAGTTTCCCATATTTAATTTATCGGATCATATTTATTTCATTTTTAAAAAGTTCCAAAAAACTAAATAGAAAATTTTACCAGCGAAATATCTCGAGTTCATTTGAAAATTGACAACAAAATGAATAAAATAGTGAAATTGAAGCTACCTGCAGTTGTATTAACAATCGTAAATTTGATATTTTAAATGAATTCTATAGGAATTAAATACGTTTGTTACACCCTGTTGAATAGCCTTGCAGAAGTGCAACAGAATAAAAAAGACTGTCTTGAATTCAGTGCAAATTTCATGCTCTGCTTTCTTTGCTATTTGTTGGCTGTCAATTATGGTCACTTAGAGGTGAACTGTAACAAAACGCGTTTATTCATTCAAAAACAATTTACCGATTTTCATACTTGATGACATGAATCGAATGTTTTTATGGTTTGACTCTGTTAACTGCAGAGAATTTCAAAAGAACTTAAATATTTTCAATCATGTTAAATGTCTCTTTTGACTCGAGTTATTTAAATTTGCATCTTAAACCACTTAGTTGATGTCAAACTAGTTCACCATCTTATATTGTCTGTATTGTCTAAAGAAACTACAGAATAGCACAAGTCAAATGAATAGAAAAAACTTTCCAATTATTCAAACAGTAGATGTACAATTTGTTATTAGTTCCCATGAAATCATAATTCCCAGAATTTTAATGTTTCTATATTTTACCGAATATAAATTCTTTCAGTATCTGAAAATAATAAAATTTAAATATTAAACATAATGAAACATATTTAAATAAAAGAAAAAAAAAAATCTAAAAATATTGCATTTAGTATGAATATAATTATCATAATCTTTAAATATTTCTATAATAATTATTATATTATCGATATGCTAAAAGAAAAGCATAGAAAACTCTGTCACATAATTGATAAATTTCTGTTGTAGTTATTAAGTGTACAAAATATAAAAGTTATTGTAATTAAAGAATTCTATAATATTGAACAAAATAAGACATAAAACTAAAGAGTTATAATCATAATTTCAAAGTGAATTCATTATAAATAATTTTTAATTTATTGAAAAATCACACATAATAATTCATTGTACTGTATAGTGTTAATTGATTTCACTAAAATGAATGTAAAATCATTTAAAGTAATTTTATTATAACTGAAGAACACAAAATGAAGAGATTTATACTATAAGTGACTATGGATTTAATGAAAAATTTGTACAAACATAATGAGTCTGTAAATTACGATGATTTAATCTAATCGTTAATTAGGTTCTAATGTATGTAATTGTAATGAAACTATATTGACACTATACCAAATACGATTGGATGTAAATTGATACATACAATTCTTTTAGTTTTTAAGAATGAAGGATCTTAGATTTGTTATAAAACTCCTTCTGATATCTTATGTTTTATTCATTATGTATGAAAAAATGTGCCATTCTTTTTTATTTATTATATAAGCCAATCTATCCTCAATTGACTACTCCCTCACATTTATAATCAAAATTAATTTTACTAAACAAAAATATTAATTGTTTTACTTAAAACTTAAAAAATTATTTGTTTGATTTTATTGTTTCCTTATGATTTATTGAGTTATTTTGATTTTTCTTTCAGCATTTAATTGAAAACATCTTTCTTTTCTTGTGTTAATTTTTCCATGCTTTTTGTTTCATCTAATCCAAATGTGTGCCAATTCTAACTGTTTGAAATAATCAGTTCTCTTTGCTCTTGTTCGTGTGATTATCTAAAGTAGTTATTCAAAAGAATTCTTGTGGGCATATTGATAGTGGATTCCTAATGGCAAATAAATCAACTGTAAAATGAACTTTAGAAAAACCACTGAAAAATTCGAAAGTTTCAAAATTGGAATAGGTGAGCGTGAAATGAGGAAACAAATACTCTCTTGAAAAAAAACAGTGGCGCCACCATCGGAAAATTGGTCAACTAAAAAAGTGAACTTTTGAAAATTGTGATTTTCAAAAAATTGAGAACATTTGAAAAATTTCAGATGTAGCCAATATAGCTAGCGGTTTCGGCTAAAAGTGAAACTTTTGGTTTTTCAAAATTACAATTTTATTTTCAAAAGTTTCAAAATTGTTGTTGTAATCAATGCTTTGTGTCGGTGTATGAAATTACATTAGTGTTGGTGCATTCCTTCCACTGCAAAGAAAACTAAAAGAAAATCACTGAAAATCCAAAAGTTTCATTTTTGTTGTTGTAATCCCTGTTACCTATCGGTGTGCCAAATTGCATTAGTATTGGTAATTTTTTCTAGTAATATGAAAACTACAAGAGATTCACTGAAAATTCAATACTTGTTTTTTTGTAATCGAACAAGAGCCATGAGAGATCTTCGAAACCTAATTAATTCTAATTATGTTTAACATAAATCCCTTCAACATCCCCTTAATTCATCTTCACTTAAACTGAATATGGTCTTCTTTAAACAATCTGCTCCCTTTCTAATAAGCCACTCACAGACTGAGCAATATTTTTACTCGACTTTAACTGTCCTGAAATGTAATAATTATCTTCTTCACTCTCATAAATGAAATTGTGTAGTACAAAATGATTGGGTAATCAATAAATCATGTTGTAAGTTTTTTTCTTCTATGCCATTTATAGATTACCCATAATAACAAAGAAAAAAGAAAATAAAAACCAATCTACGTAACCAAGAAATTAGTATTCAATATAAGATGAATATAATGACCCCTTAAAAACACTGAAATAAGAAATTATGTAAACAAAAATTGAACAAAATTATATTGATTAAGACTTATATAGCAGTAAAAGCAACACGTTGTCTAATAAATAATAAAAACTACCTCATTAAAATACCATAAACGATGTTAAATCATCCAATTTATTGTTTCATTGAATAGTTACTACACCATCATACATTTGAACATTTAAAATCAGCGAAATTGCGTTGAATCATTCAAGTAGAATTTCTTGAAGCAAATTAAGGGATGATTCCTCTCTAATGTGAGAACGATGGCAACATAAATATCACAAAGACTGATGAAATAACATAAACACATAAAGTTTTAATTTATAATGGGAATGATCAATATTTCAACTTAAATTCAAATAATAAATTACTGTGAAAACAATAAACAAGACTCTTATGATCCAATCAATCAATATAAATATCAAAACATAAAAATCATAATAATAATATACTAATAATTATACAATGACCATAGTGGATTAACAATTTGTATATCATTAATAACAAAATACCATTCAATAAACGATAATTTCTATTTATGTACACTTTCTTATAGCTCTTCCTGATCTAATTTAAGTGAATAAAGTTACATTTAAAAGAAAAAAAAATAAATTTACGTACCAATTCACCCCTCATTTAGCCTAATTAATTATATAGTATCCAATTATGAATAGATGAATATTAAGAATTATGTAAATCAATGTGACGAATCCTTATTATTCATTAACTAAAAAGAAAATGATAAGAAAAAACAGAGCAAAAAAATGTAATAATAAAATGAAATGTATAAATAAATGAAAATAAATTGTGTATATCATTTCACCTGGTGAATTAGATAACCGTATTGGACAGGTGTAGTAGCCGCAAGTAGTACGGTAGTCAATGGAATGAAAAACACATCGATATAATCTTTTAGATTTTCTCGTACATTAATCTTTCCAGTAACACAGAGAATACTTTGATTTTAGATCCAGTAATGTTACCAATTCTCATCTCATCTAATTTTAAGCTACGATACTCACGGTAGTTCATTCCTCTTTCATTTTTTGGACTGTTCATTCAAATTGCCTCAAGGCAAACAAATTTTCTCTCCCAAAAGAAACAAAATATTTTCCATTTCATCATTCACTGGGAGAAAAAAAAGGAAACGATTGCCATCACCGTGGATACACTCACTTGCACTACCACGAATCAATTCTATTATTTTTCACTAATACCTTCGGTTTTTATCAGTTGAAATGGTCTGGCAACCAAGTCCAAAGTGTAGAAGAATTCCAGCAATAGAAAAACAACAATTCTTCTTTGATAACAATAAGTAGAAATGTTTCGATCCACCTCGCGGGTACTTCATAGATTTTCTAGTCTGAAATCATCTTTAGAAGGAAAATCTTTATTTTTACTTGCACGGTATTTTCTATACTTTCATTTTTTTTCCTTCTGTTTGCCTTCTTTAGTCCATTGCTGTTACGAAAATCAAATTAAAATTCTTCTCAACAACAGCTATCCGCTTCAGTCTCATACCATTTGATACCAAATTTCAATGAATTCCAATGTTGGTGAGTACTTGTACATAATTTTAACTCGATGAAACATTGCGCTGACGATCCACCAAAGAAAAGAATCCCCCCACCGAAAATTGAAACATTTTTTTTAACTTAAAATCATCCCTTTTCTTTTTCTGCTCATCTATTCTTTTCATCATCATTACACCGTACCATTGCTGGATGTATAATGCGCCCACCAACAGCTAAAGTAATGTATACGCAAATCAGTAATACAGCAGCACTCACCATTATAATTATACATAGGCAAATTGTGCCAGTATCGTTGGATTCATGGTACAGCATTAAAATTTCTCATTTTCATTCGGTCGGCTAACGTTAAGAATCTTTTTTTTTTTTTTAAAAAAGTATTTATCCATTTCATACTAATGCCACTTCCACATCCATTCACTCATAAGACAAACTGAACGTTTCCATAGAATATGCAGCATATCTCCAAACCATCACCCTATATCTCACACCAATCAAACTCATCAACTTATCCAACTCATCATCATTTATGCGAATGAAAAAACAGAGAGTCAAACAGCAACCCTTAAAGGAAATAAATTTAAAAAATACGAGATATATAAAATCAAGAAACAACACAGAATATTCTTAAGAGTTTGAATGAATAAAAAAGAAAACAACAGAAAAAAGAATTTTCTTTTTTAAAAAAAAAAATACTTAAGACTCTCAGTTAAAAGAAAAAAATAAAATAAAAAGAAAAGCTAAAAGTATAAGCAAAAAATAGAAAATAATATTCAAATGATTTCAACCCGTATTTTATGCTTCTTTATTTGTGCCATCACTGAACGGGGTTTCTATCTGGTGTTTGGCTGTGTTATCACACGATACGAACTATGTGCTGCTATTTACCAATCTCTTTCAGTCTGTAATGTCAACCATCTCAACGCAATAGAGTTAAAATGGTAAATGAAATAACTCATTCCATAAGCAGCCAAAGCCAAAAGAAATTGTTAAAAATTATAAAAATTGTATAAAAGCAGATAAAGTCTTATGCTTTATCACATTCAACGTAGCAGTTTTCATTTCTTTTTTAGCCATGTAATAAATGAAACCTGATTCCATCAAGTAAAGAAACACTACCAAGAAAAATAAAGAAAAACGGGTATAAACACCCATGCCATTCAATGACATCAATATTGAAATACTCCCGTTGGTGTTTTAATTTTGCCGTTCGCGTTTTTCATCTACCACCACCACCACTGAGACAATCTTCTTACATTCACCTAACGAACAAGTGAATGTATTAACAAACAAAAAAAAAAAAAGAATATCAAGAAAGAAAAGAAGAAAATTTAAATACCAACGTAATATAAATTACGAACGAAACGAAGAGCAAGAATAAAGTACAAGAAGCTGAAAATTCTTGTCAAAAAAGAGAGGGTTGGTTTTTTCTTTCAGTTCTTTATTATTTTTCGTATTTAAAATTTTTCATTTTACGCGCATATCGCGAGTTTTATACCATTAAAACTGTACAAAATGTATTAATGCTCCAGCACAAGCATCATCTGCATATCATAAATACCCTTCTTCTTATTCAACTGGCAGTAATAATTTTTCCTTATTGTTGTTAGTGGTGGTGGTGGTGGTTCAATGGCAGTCAGAATTACAGTCAACAGTGTAGTAGTGTTGCCTAAACAAAACGCAATATTGGGCCATCAACTGAAAGGGATGGCATAACCCAAGCACACAAAAACCCAACATAAGAAGAAAAAAATTTTAAAGTATGCGCTCAGCAATGAGTTTATATTTAATATTCCCCCGGTGTTAAATTCATTAAGTGGTGTGGGCGAAGTAGACATGGACTACATCTTTGGGTGTGTGCTCTTTACAATTTTCATTCATTATGGCGACCATTTATTAAGCTTCTCATTTCTACCAAGTCTTCTTCTATACTGTCATTTGGTTCTTCTTAGTTTTGTGTTCTTCCAATTCACGAATCTTTTACTTTGGGAACACCACTCACCATTGAATACTGGTGATGTTAAAAAATTCAGGTCCATAATTCATAAATGTCGCAGATTTTAATAGAGATAAAATACGAATAAAATGATTTATAATTAGAAAAGAGAAAGTAACGAATAATGAAATTGAAGTGTTAATTTAATTTCTCTTTTGTCTTCTGATCCACATCATAGTTCTACGAGAAGAATATTCACCCTCACTCTCTCACTAAGTGTTTCTCATCCCATACATCAACTGAACCATTTCTTTTTTAAATATTTCCAAATGTAAAAAAATCAATTTTAAAAAGAGTTAATATATCGATCGTTGGATTTTTTATTCGTTTTTATTTCTCTTTATGAAAAAAATTCATTGAACGAAATCCATCTAACAAGGATGATGTGGCTGAATGAGACTCCTAGTCTCTTTTAACCCTCTCACAGTTTTTTTTCGCTGGCTTTTAATTCACCCCTCACAGTTTTTTATGCATAATTTCGATTACAATTTTTTTCACTTCACCCTTTTTTCATTTTAACTTTCCAATATGCCAAACTCAGAAGTGGCAGATGAATTCTATCGAATACTTTTTTTTTATTTTTTTATTTCGTTGAGTCAAAAACAAACTTATCAACGACAAATTTAATAAGATTTTATTCCCGTTTATCAGACTTTAAACTGGGTGTATGATGTTCATGGTATTTAAGGATCTGATGAATATGTTTGGAATTAAAGGTTCGCTCATTCACATCTCTTTGGTTTTTCTTGATAAATATTCGATAAAATTCTTCTTCTGTGTTCCAAATTGTTTACTGATTCGTATGCAATGTTAAACATTAAACAAAAGTGTTCATGTTTTGGTGACGACCAAATGAAAACGAGAAACATCAAGACATATTGAATGCAAAATATTCGCGTTTAATTTGCATATTTTAACGAGTTAGGATTTTGTCAGTAACTGTTGAAGAACTTAGAGATTTAGCAATGACAACAATACGAAGAATAGAAAATAGACAATACAGTTGAAACGACATCACCTTCAACCATTAATTCCGTTCGTTTCCCTCAACTTATCCAAAAGCGCATCAACCAAATCAACTCTGGGATTAAATGAAAGTTTAATCATCAACAGATCTTTACCGTTACCATTTCAGCTATTATCCGTCGCATAGAACACACATGGATAAAAATCAAATTTAATTTCCCTGATTTTTCCCCCCCGTTCAGTGTAAAGTCTCTGTGGACTCAATGAGAGTATTCGTTTCTTTTAACTTTTAGTTCAATGAAATTTAATGCTAAATAACACCACAAAAGTGGAATAAATCTCATAGGCTCATTGCTACCATTGGCGATAAGTGTATTGCGGAGGTTTTTTCTTTCATTTGGTTCAGTCAAAAAATCCATCACTTGATTGAATTAAAAACTTTAAATTAAATCAACACGGAATACAGAACTTGGCCATTTAAATGAATGACATACGATTTTAAAGAACTGTAAAATATGTCTCTTTACCACAAATCACATGAGTGACTGACTGAATGAAGGACATCAAATATGTGTTACCTAATGTCACCGCACAAATATTCAATGCAGCATAAATGAACACTGGTGAACTCATGTGGGAAATCTTGAATAAAGATGGATTGCAATACTGTTGATGTCGCAACTAACTGTGATTCAAAAACCATTAGACAACATATTGCAACTTCTTTTATCCGCCAAAAAAGAAAAACTCAAAAAAGTTTCGTATTTTCTTCAAAAATTTCATTTAACTTTTATTAAATTAAATTTATCCGCTAAGGACTATAAAGGTTCATCAAATCCATCGACCAACGTTGATCCCATACACACATCATCAATTCCATTCAGTTCGAAATCTTTAAGAATAAAATGAAATATAAATCAAAATATTTCGATTCACAATTGAAAAGAAATTATATTGTGTTTAACCAACTTAACCATCACTTCCTTAGTTCACTGTTAACGGTTCATTATTACCAAAAAATCTTAACGGTGATTATCAGTTCAAAACCGTTACCATTCACCATCTCGATTAACAATGAATCATTCAAACAGTACACGATTGAAAAGAATCACTTCCTGTAACTTAACCACCCGTAGCAATCGGAACAATCAAACTATCTTTCAACAGGTTACGATTTTATTTTTTGGTGGAATCATTGAATTGACTATTAAAAATCCATCATAATTCTGTTCGTTAATAGCGAGTTGTTAATCACATCATATCACACACAGTCGGCTAGATAAATGACCTAAAGATGCAACCTTAATTAGATGCGGTTATCCATAAACCATTTAACCACTTCAAAATCTTATTCTTCATATCTACTTATAGGTTACTTCTTATCTTAAACATGATAAAGTATCTCAAACACTTGTTCAACTCAATACGAATTGTGTTTGTAAGAAAAATGAACTCCTATATACTTAGAGTTTATCCTTCGTTTACAATTGATTCCCATTATTTGGTAAATTCATTCATTCCATTCGAATGACGTACGCCTTTCACGTTACATTGAACTTATTGGGGTTCATCCAGTTAAAGATGCACTTATAACTTCTAAAGGTTACCCTCATCATAACAAGAATTGTATACATGTGAACATTTATCATTTGTAAATAAACATGTGTAACATTTTTCCAGTTGAATAAAGGGTTCCATTTTCTTATTATTTGTATGTTAAACCGACAGCTAATATAAACAAAATAATATACGTAAAGTGTCTTGTATTACCCATATTGATTAGGTTTAAGGTTAACCAGTAATGCAATGTATTTTCTTCTTTTAAAAATCATGTAAATATGTGACAGAAATAAATCATTCAATTCCATAAACTTGAATGATATGTAACCCACCGAAGTTAATTAAGTGTCGTCTTTCATTACAAATACAACACTTTTAAATTCAACTGTTTGTTTGTTTATTTCAAAACAATAATTAACTAAGATCATTCAATTAGCGGGTACCATTGAATCAAGGGGTTGTTGCTGTCAAACTTCACTATGACTCTCGTTAAATTTTAAACAGAAGATTCACATTACCTCACCTTATAAGATCTACAACCATCAAAGATGACACACGCCAGTTGAGCATTATACACAACAAAGTATTTGATTACAATGATGTTGTAAGAGACAGTAATGAAATAATAAAATCATTTTATGTGCCCCATAGTAACATTGGAGATTCTGGTAAATGAAAATGCAGTCACAAGTTCACCTCTCTTGTTCGTCACATAACAACCGTACAATATCATTTTCATCATAAAAATACTATGGAGGGTTGTTATGCTAGTCATAAACTTTACATTACACTCGAATCACTTGCACTTTTCCCACCTAACACAGTGGTTATTCAACATCAAACTCCCTTAGTTCATATGTGGGTGAAAGTAAAAGTAAAATATACCACAACGTAAATAAAATAATGTTAAACTCATCATTTTTCTTAGTGAAAATGTTCATATAATGAAACGAAATGTTCCAAGATGATACAAAACAAGAAAAAAGTACAGAAAACTTATGAGTTTTTATTATGGTGCACGACTGATATTGGAATCACTAGGAAAACAAAATTCCATATAAATAACATAAGAAGATAATCACAAAAATGAATTACCACTTGGAATGCATAAAGAAACCATGTATTTGGTTTGGTCAAAAACAAATGAATAAGAACACTACCTCAATGGGGGCATAATAGTAAGATGGAATATAAAAAAGGATGTGCCATCATTATCATTGAATATAAAAACCAGTGAAAACATCGCGAAACAAAAATTATATGTACAAAACAAATAACGTGTCTATGATCTACGTGAATTATAAACATGAAATTTGAACGCGAAAAAAAAACGAGCATTTTTACTTTTTTATTTTATTTCATTGAAACTTTCAAATGATCTGTTCCACATGAAAACATCAGGATGAATATCATTGATGTAGCCCACAACCAAAGTTCACCAGGAAGTGAATCACCACATACCTCAGTATTAGAGACGGTTGACTTCCACCTTCTGCCACCTCGAGTACTTTTGTTTCGATACTCTTGATGGGTCCCGTTTAAGGAGTTAATAAAAAGTTTTATTGATGATAAAATTATATCTAATAAAAATTTCAGTCGAAAGAGAAAAAAACAGGAAAAAAGTTTTTCATGAATTAGAGAATTTTAGTGGTTCTGTAGCCCCAGTATTTTGTATACCGTTGATTCTACTCGCTGAATGTTATAAATTTCATATCACGCAATCACCATGATTTTACTCTCTCTTAGTACTTCGAATCAACGAATTCTGGGAGTCAAATAAACGACCGTCAACCATGGAATTATAACTTTTATTCTTGTTTTCTGGTTTCTCTATTAAATTTATTTCAAATTCCTATATTTTGTTTCCTCGTTTTATTAGGCCACCATTAAGAATGGTAACGATGAAATTAATGTTCCACACTCCACATTTAATTTCATTTGATGCAATCAAAAATATATTCTTTCGTATATCCATTCATTTTACGCATATCCGACGAGATGACACAAAAACTGATGATATGATAAAAACTTATACATACCTTTTCTATATCCTATTCATTTGGAATTTCACTCCACTTAAAATCCATTTAGATTTCTGCTAAATCCTTTAAATACCCTTTGCATTGTGTATTGAATCTTCATCATTGATTATCCAAATTTGTCACATGTCAAGAACTCATCATCTCTGAATGTCCGGAAATAATCTAGAAGAAAAGAAAAAACAGAAATAAATAGAAAATTGTTACACTATCCAAAGATTATTGGCCTTTATCATTGTTTATGCTCAATAAATATCCTCAAAAATGAAGAATTCTTTCCGGCTAAATTGGCCTTTATCAAACTAGCTATTGATTAGCCGGTTATCTTATTCACAATGTAAAAGTTTGTCCTTTTTTCTTGATTTCTCTTAAAATATTTTTGATCAATTAATAATAAAATTATCTATAGACTTTATACTTAAATTCAACTGCGAATTACTCTTATAGCCAAACAGCCTAATCCGATCGCATTTAATTCCAAGATCCTTCCACTATTGTGTCACAACGAAAAGGCTAAAAAGAAAGTATTTCACTCTTCAATTCTTCTTGCAAAATTATAAGTCATAAAGAATATACTATCTCCGTAATAGGAAACTAAAATCGGATAAAAAGAATAGTTTGCATGTTCAATAAACCACCTGGTTGAACAGTTATCGTCTATCAATCAAACTCATCCTCAATCAACAAAAACTCCTTAATACATAACGTTACATTACGACACAATAAATATATAAATCTACTTGAAATCCGTTATATTTATCGAAAATATGTTAACATGAATCCGCGTGTGGATCCATTCAACGCGCTAGCATATGTTAGGAATTATTTTCAATCCATACAAGTCCCTCAAAATCCAAAACACCACGATTTAGTGGCACCGTTAAAAAATCGTGGCACACATCCTTTATCCCTGTTCTATTAACCTTTTTATGCTCAATACCATAAATATGATGATATGAAAGGGATACATACCACTAATAATTTTCAGTTTAAACTGAATACACAACATAAAAAAAAATCTATATAAATTGACGAGATGAATCAAAGGGAAACAGTTTAATGTTACAACATCAGATTCTCTTAAATACGATTAACAGTTGAATTCAATTGAGTTATGGGTGAGAAATAAAAGAAAAAAATTTCGAACGGTTTAAAAACAAACGGGAAATTTAACTGAACACCCGTTAAATAGAATGAAGAGAAATTGTAAGAAAAACCCTTGAGTGAGAATCTGTGCCACATAAGATGATACAGTGAAAGGTGAAATTAGGCCAAATAGAAAATACACGCGTGCTACATACACGATCACTTTTAGTTACGCGTATGTTTCCTCTCTATGCTATTTACTCTTTGGCACATATGAAAGGGCTGCAGGTTTCTATTTGTTCAATGTGTCGTAAGGTAAATTGAACAATATGCTTTCGATCTCGAAACAGAAGACCACATCGAATTGGAACTAATGAAAACTACATACGCGTGCCTTGTGGATACGCACAGCTTTCACTTTATTGCACCATCAAATAGATTAGGCATTTCACACATTCTATAGGCAATCCATATAGAAAATTATTAATATGTTCTCCCTTCCGCAGATCTCAGCCAGTTGGTAAATTAATAGTAACGATTATCAACTCCGAAAGATTAATAACAAAATTGAATGCAAGACTGCAAGAAATTCCAGAATATTTGCTTGGATTCTATCAAACCAATTCAATTGCTAAAAGATCAATACAAATAGATAATGTTTCCAAGAATAATCAAAATAGTAGGAGAGATAATCTGCAGCACACTTTCATCCACAAAGAACTCAACGATTTGATGATTGCATCACCTGTCGATGAACTTTTGATAGAACCAAATCAAATAAGAAATCTTTGAAGAAAACAATGATTATGTAAAAAAGGGATAATCGAACTCACATCCTCATTATTACCCAGTGTTGTAATCAACATATAACATTGTTAGTTCAAATTGCACCTCTTCTTTTAATCACAAAGGGATTAAATCCATTCTCCGTTCTTTATTGGCTAACCTCACTATCTCTTTCTCTGTCTCTCCCTTTCTTTTTACTGTTTTTCATTTCAGTCTCTTATCTTCCATCAGCTCAAAAATCAGAGAAAGAACGTAACCGATAACTTTCATCAAAATGAATTCAGGTATATTTGATATCGTTTTACTTTTGCATAAAAATAATCGTTTTCCTCATTCAGCAGGCCATTGCACGTATAGCTAGATGTTCATCCCTTGGCAATCATCAGGTATAGGAAATGAATAAAAGACCGAATTATATTCATCACCAAATTGAAGAGATCCAAAAAGAAATTGGAATAAAATGAAAATAATCTTTTTATTTTCTATTTTTCTACGTTTTATATATCTCTTTTCTTCGTCTTGATCCACTGTTAAGAGAGTTATGGTTTAGGTAACGCATTAGAAAGGAAAAGAAAAAGCCTTTTACCGTTCAAATCGATGGAGAGAATAGAAATGTTGGAAACAACAACAGAATCATTGTAAGAAAAAAAATTCTTATATAATCAAAGAACGATGATATTGTAACATACAAAATGCAACAATCTGCTGTATTGTTATCTTATCTCGATTGAATAAATAACATAAATATATGGCTTATTCAAATCGAATTTCTCTCCACATCTCTGTACCATTAAGAGTTTAACACTCATAACAAGAAGTGCGTTTATTAGAATTGATGAAAAAACCCCAAACAATACAAAACAGTTTTGTTGCAGATTTACTCAATACCAATTTCATTATTACTATTCAATGAATATTGAATTAAAATGAGCCGAGAGTCATCAGTTTGTCTTCAATCAATCTGTTACATTTTCTGTATTGGTCGTTGATATAAAACCAACGGGAGTTAGAAGCAACATAAAACGTTAAAAGAATTAGAATTTTATTGGTTACCTTATCATTTTGATGGAATCAAATAGCAAGCCTTTTAATATTTGTTAAGCATCTTCAGTTAACGGTTTTATCGTTTTACGAGGCCATCTTTCTAATACATTTATTCAATTAAGACATAAAAAAAAACTCATAGGTGGATGGTTTTTATGTGCAACTCAGTGTTACCTGTTTTATCAGGCCACCTAAAAATGAATAACATTGATATTATATAACCTCTTTACCTACTTGATGAATACCCAAAATGTAACATGATTTCTAATCTAACCGTTTACTGTGCGATTTCATGTACCATCAGTTTCATTGTCGTACAGGTTTTTATTTATATTTACCTCGTATAAAACATTTTTACAATGTCTTATATCAGTTTTATCCCTTTTACACTCTATGATACTGAGGTATTGCCAACATTATTTGGTTCCCATACATCCAATTTATCGTAAATCGTATTATACCACTTTTACATGACCATTTTTGTGTGGTGATTTCGATTCCATGTAATACCACCCCGGTTGTAAATACTTTCAATAAGAGACCGTTAATATGTGTGTTAAACATGCCAAAGTATTCCATCAGTTTTATGCTAAAGATTATGGAAAGTGCGTGAAACGGAATCTTGTAAAAATTCATCAAATGAATAATAAAATGTGAATCCTTCTTATCGTTCATTTTATATGATTCTGTCATTTTTACTATTACGTAGTGAATATTCTAATACCTGTGCCATCAGTTAATCAACATAACACCTGATAAGATATCCAAAATCAAACCACGAAAACTTTCTTAGAATTTCATAAGATTTTAATTAAACAAAATTTCTATTGGTGACCATAAACACAACACTCCAATGATTGCGGAAGAGGAATTTTATTTTTAAACTTTTTTTGAATTTTCCTCCATTTATTTTAACTTTCCAAAACTGTTCTACTTCATTGATATCTTTAGCTAATAATTACACTTTGATCTGATTGCTGATAAATATTTCCCTTCTGCCATTCACCAATTGAATCCACTTGGTTCTCAGGACATCATCGGTGTATACCACATTCAAATGAATAAAAATTTTTTAGTATAACGAAGAAAACCGTGGATGAAGTGGAAAGAAATAAAAAATCTATTCCCTTTTATGTTTTATTTGCATATAAATCTCATTTTCTACTTTCAATATTTACCTCAATGTATAAAGGTATAAAATTAAAAAAATAAAGTCATAACGTTAGATCTAAAAACAACTCTATAATCAACATCTAGTTTACCATTCATGTTGATATACCCGATAGAAAAACACTCAATGCAAAATTACTCCAAAATGGTGAAAATAAAAAAAAAATTCATTGATGGGCATTAAAACAAGAAATATAAAGAACTTTAAATTGCAAAAGTTTTAATTGCCAATCAAATGAGCTTCAAATAATTTACGTTTTTTTGGTTTTATTTATATTCAGTTTGGCCATGTTTCATATACCCATTCTTTAGCACTTTACCTTTCAACCGCAACAGCAAGAACAAGAAAATATTTTATAATGATGATCATTATGCGGTTTCATATATAAAAAGTAAACCATTCAGTTACTTATAATGTAATACTGGCAATCAATAGGTAACTGATACTCACCGCTCAGAATATTTACCCTACTATCTTCCACCTCATTCAATTGAAACGATTCACCATTGACTTCAGTTGTAAGATGACTTCAATGATAATCGAACTGAAACGCGTTAATTACCGCATAAAGTATCACTGTTCTTTCCTATCATTTCAATTTCTGTTTCACTTCGTAAAACATAGAAAAATTTTTAAATGAAAAGTCTTTTATCTTATACGCCATTCATTTTAAATTACCATTTGGATCCAATTCAACATCCAAAGGGAATAGAGTAAATTCAATTACAATTCTATCAATAAACCGTAAAGGATTTTCACTGTTTGATTATGAATCCCACCCAATTTCATTTGAATACGACTACGGTTTTAAATTAATTACAATTATTCTTGATGTCGTTTCAACATTTTAGGGTGAAGGGGTTTCATGTAATCCATTTTATTTCATTTCATACTGTTTTCTCCATCCACTACCATTATATTATATTGATTTAATGAAGGCACCAAAATTTCTCGTTAAGAAAATGACGATGGCATCGCAAATGAATGAAATCCCATACCACTACAGGCGCTCATCTCTCTTTTCGATTGTTTTATTATCATTATAATATTCATAAGAACGAACGCGATTGTTGTAAAACGTGTAAGACTTCGGCGAAATATAAACAAAAGGAAGCATTCATTTTAATGGAAACGAATCAATAGTTAACTCTTTCTGCCACCCTCATAAACCGTAAAACACGATGGCAATAAACTCTTATACTCATTTTTATTCTTATTTTATAAAAATTGTGAATCAAAAAGGAATAAGGAACGTTATCTATCGCGCATCCACCATTCATCTATAAATTATAACTCTCAAATTTCATCTGTATCTTGGCATCATTATTACATTGAATATTGGAAGGATTATGAATATAAGAAGCCGCGATGATGGTGGTTTCATTTCATAATAATAAGCGCATATTTTACGTCTAAAATAATAAAATGCCAGAGGGTTCTTCATCAGCCAACAAGAATTCCAAATGAAGCAACATGAAACTGAGTACAATGAAATGGAAATTTTAAATAAAAAAAAAATCATGTGGGTACAGTAAAATCAGTCACACAATTCTGTAATAAAAAAAACGTTAACCCTTTCGATTACCATATGCGTTAGATGCAAAATAAGTCAGAAAAAAATGCTCTGGAGTGAATTCGACCAGACAACCCGAAAGCTCTAGCTCTCTCTTCTAACCCGTTGATTAGTTTTCTGTCAGTTTATTCCACAGTTGAATCCTATTTTAATTCTTTGCATAATTTAATGTAACTAAACTGAATCTAAACCCTTTAAAAATAAAAAAACGAAACACTATAAAAAAACAGTAAGAAAATTCAATTTAAATTGTAATCAATCTGGTGCCTACGAAATGACACCCTCTAATTTAATGGAAATTATGTTTTGTGTGTTTTTAAATATAAAAAAAGTAAAAAATAAAATCCTAAACTAAAAGCACCCGTAGAACTGCCTGAACATAACAAAAGGATGCATCTGATCAGGAACAGTTCATTCACCGTTAAACTGCCAAAGATTTAATATTCAGAGTTTCAATGTTTTCCGTTTCATTCAAATTTTTATTTATTCACTTTAATATTTCACCCTGACGGATTGGAATTTCACCCCATAAAATTCCAGTTTATAAAAAACTCAGTGGTTGTACACCGATGATGTGAATGAAACTGAATATGTACCAAATGTATGTAGAAAAAAACCCTTACGCACATCTCATTAAATATATTCATTCTCATCCACTTGCCAGTGATGCACACATAAATCACATGAACTCGCGTTCTTAACCATCAGTTGGAATTTTTTTCCCACTATTTTCTGTTGAATCAAAACCGAAAGTGAAAGGGTTAGTTTAGAAACTCATTTTTTATGTATCGCTAGTTTACCATCTCTGTGGGGTAGTCAGAATACAGTAGAGAACAAAAAAAACCATTCTGTGGGTAAAGAAAAAAAAGGGTTCACCCGTGCCGATTTTTTTATTTGTTTCGTTACTTATTTTGAATATGAACTATACAGCTTCCAGGCTATGAGATCCTGTAGACTGATGTGTGTCTCTGTATAAATCCAACGATAGTGAATTGGTTAAAGTTTTTTTTTTAAACAAAATTTAAATTTCTTTCAAATAAGGGTTCAAATGTCCCGTTTTCCAGCACTCTTCATATTACAAGACCATTAAAAATGATTTATTATATGGAAATTATGAGATGTAACTCTTTATTTGAGTGCGTATGGAAATTCATTGTTAATGGAAGGATGAGATGAGCTTTGAGACTTCAATCGATAACTGATAGTCATACAAGAAATTATCTTTATTACAATGATAATGAATTGAATTGATTAAAAGAACTAAGTGATTGAACTACGATGAGAAAGTATACCTTTAACTTGTTCCTGTTCAATAGCCCACCTAAGGAGTTAATTGAAGACGCATCAAAGGTCGAATTTCCATTAGATGACACGTGTATTCCTTGAGTGAGCCTTCCGGGTTACCCCAATTGACAACGGTATACATCTGTATCAGTGATTTGTTTTTTGTTATTTGAATTAAATCTACAGCATATGATATGCATTGCCACGCGCTGTGTATGACACACAATTCTGCTACCCACAAAATTTAAATTTTAGGGTGAACGTTTTTTTATCACAAACAATGAAAGAAATAACACAAAAAAAGAAGAGATCGGTTCATTCAGTGAATTTCATCAGCTGATCATCATTTTAATCAAAGGGTTACTAAGAGAATTATTTCATCAAAGCATTTTTTTGGTTCTTTGTCAACATATTCCAGCTTAATTGAAGTAAAAAATAAAAACCGTCATCAAGCAAAAAATAACGCTTAAACTAATTAAGCAATCGATTAAGGAAATGAAAGTAAAAAACCGTCTCAGACTAGCGGTTGAGTAAATAAATAATTAATCTAGAACTTCCACCCACTTGCTCATAATTACAAACAGTCGTTGGGGTGGATTTTAAAACATAATCTAATGAATTTCCTTTAAACATAAAAAAAAACAACAATACAAATTGTTCAGCATGACTTAAGGACAATCAAATTGTAGAGTGCCCGTTCTTAAGACTTTATCCACACCGGTTTACACAATGAACTTATCACCGTAACAATTAGTTATTCATCTCTTTCGTGTCATTCAGATTGTTGTTTGGTAATTAATTTCTTGTTTTCTCTTTAAATTTATAGTTTCTCAACCACTTTTAATAATTCAATAATAAAAGACAAAAAATTACAATTAAATTCTCGCGGCCACTGATTCTCATTAGCATTGTCTCCTCATTTCCAACAATAATTAATGAGGAAAGGAAACAAAATTATTCTATCCATTATGAATTTTTAATGACATTACTCCCCAATGAAATAAAAGGAGAATCTTACTTGAGTTAAGACAAACATAGAATGGCGAAA
This sequence comes from Coboldia fuscipes, assembly GCA_001014335.1. Classification (NCBI taxonomy): domain Eukaryota; kingdom Metazoa; phylum Arthropoda; class Insecta; order Diptera; family Scatopsidae; genus Coboldia; species Coboldia fuscipes. The sequence goes on from JXOR01000352.1 coordinate 202,476, forward strand.
CACGTAAGATCAGTAATGAGAAATTCAAGACAACGGTTTTGATAAAATACCCATCATTCGAATATTCATAAAAAAATGAAATGAAATTATCTTTTCTTATAATTTTCCTTTAGTCTCTCTACATTTTCTTTGCTTCCCTTTCATATTTTCAATTTCATTTGTCTGTATTTTTTTTAAATGCTTTTCGATTCCATACTACGTTCTAATTATTCTACTTCACGATTAAAAACAACCACGCCTTTTGTACTCACTCTCAATCATTATTGTACTTTTCTGTAGAAACGCATTCCTTTAGCGGTGACTCTAATGCCCAGAATTTTTAAGCTGCCACCTTCTACTCATTACACCCAGCATCTAGAAAAAAAAAGAAAAGAAAACATATAATAAGGAATTTGATATTTAAGAAGACAATGTACATAACTGTTGAGGGAATAAAGAAATGAACAGATTTTTTTTTATATTTAAGCATTTCATTCTCCCGATGGCTGTAATGTTAAAATTCAAAGAAACCAAGATTTCTATAGTGAAACAATGAAAGGCTATTTAAATAATCTGCCTTAGAGAGATACGGCCCAGTTAAATGGTTCTTCGTTTAGGTAGCGAAAAGGTAAGTCAAGTTTTTTCATTGAATGCAATCAGATTGGAGATGAAAACTTCCAATCCCCCTTATTGCAAGAAGTATTACTTTCATATTCATATTTTATGTGTGTTATTATAACGATGAGGGTTACTTAAAAATTAGAACGTTAGATAAAATTACAATTAGTCCGATGTTTCATCATCACACAGAAATTCCACTTCTCCTGACAACACAACAGAATGAATGAATAGACGTGTATCTAACGGTGTTTCGCGGGGTGAAAATTTTTAATGCATAATAGATGGATTTTCTAAGAACCCCATAGATTGGTCCATCTAAATTTTAAATATTCTCGCCCATTCAATGAGTAAAAGACTTGAAATACAACATTAGATGGATGATTTTCTTTTTTTTTAATTTCATTTTCTCATTCATCTACCTTTCTGATTTCTCTACTAAATCCAATGAGCGACGTTTTTAACAAAAAAAGGAGCAAAATTAGGTATTGAAGTTAAGCGCCCAGAACAGAAATACAGTCAAGCTGGTAATTATGTTGAGTGCAAATACAAACGATGTTTTTCCATACGAAACAGTGATGGTATTATGAAAATTCCGATTGGCTTCTTTGGATAAGTTCATCATCATTGGCGTGAGTACCATTCAAAGGAATAACCATCATAGAATTATGAAAAGATTGCTTAATTATTTTCAAAAGTACAAGAGAAAAAAAACGACAAATCTATACTAACACAGTGAACGATATTTATGAAAAATTCATATTTCTTTTTATTTACCTTTTTCTTAGGAGATTTTCATTTAAAATAAGAAAAAAAAATATTTTCTCTCTTAAAATTTCCATTCATTTTGATTTACACTGATGGATTCATTATTGAGTCTATTCAACAAACCTGCCATAACCATTCTAAGTACGTTTAACTCATGGTTGGCTACACGATAAAAACACTTTACCTTAATTTATTAACTAATTTATCATTTTCAACGACCCACAAGAATTTTTTAATTCCATTTTATTCTCATCCTAGGATGGTTCTCCCCCCGACCAGCACATTCTCTTTGATCTCCAAGTGAATGTTTATTCAAAAATTAACGGTCCTACACTAATTACTGGCAATTAAAGTGGTGTGATTCGTTTATGTAGCCATAGATTCATTGATAATAGTACTCTCTCTAAAGGTGATGTCGTTAGGTGCAATTGCCCATACAATAAACGAATCACTGGAAATATAGCCGAAAATCTTAAACAGAAAGGTAATCGTTTGGCAGTAAGGGTGTGGGCTATCCAAATAAAGGAGCTGCCTCATTTAAATGGCAGCTGAATTTTATAACCGAACGGTAGGCTAATTAAAATATTCGATGATTAACTTTATAGGTAATACAATGAATATCTACTGAAGTAAAATGAAAGATCAACAACAAAGTCAACTGAATAGAAAAACTAATAGAAGTAAAAACGTTCAATAGCCAAACTTTTCAATGAGTTTTAAATTCAGTTCAGTGGGAACCCTATGAAATTGTTAGTTAATGGCATTCAATCAACTCATTTTCATTTTATACCGTTTTAAACGTTTTATAAAGACAATTTTATGGTTGAATGTCATTGGCGAGTGCCATAACTGTTCAATATCCTAATGTTTAATTTATCGCATCACTAAACCAAGAAAATTTTCTTATTTTTTTGTATCTGTTTCGTTTTGTTTTAATGAAATTCAGTTGCTTAAGAAAATTACTTTTGAATATAAAATATTTTCCTTCGTGTGTCTTCTGTATGCGTAAAGGAAAATTTTGAGTTTTTTTCTATTCGAATACTATAGAAATGGGTCACACTCTTCTTATAGTAATGTAAAATATATTCAAACAATTGAATTGACAATAAAGAATAATTTGATTCATTAACTTTCACCCCGAATATGGAGAGCCCTTTTCAATGGCACAAGAGGAAAATTTTCATTCAACCTTATAATGTTTTTGAATGGAAAAAAACTGGTGAAACGGTCCTTCTTAATTTTGATCATTTCTTTCACCATTTACTTGTCATCGTTTTCATCTAATTGTACTTTGCATATAAATGTTGTTTTTAAGATACATCGATTGAACAAACAATGAATTTTTTCCATCCAATAGAATGATTCACATATAAACTTAAAACGTTCAAGAATTCACTGTCCGTGTCTTCATTTATGATTCCGTGTTACTGTGATTTTACACTTTACAATAATTTCTCTTCTCTTGTATTGTAATTCATTTCAATGCCACATTTTACTATTTAACGATAAAAAAAAAACCATAGCAAAATTAAATGTTGCTGAAAATTAATGGACTGCGACCTGATATTTTTAAATAAAAAAATAAACTCAGATTCCACAGTGATCCAAAGGAGAACATGAAACACCATTAACTAACAAATGGAAGAAAATCAGTTAATGTATTTTTAAGGGTGAACCTGGAAAATTACAATGCCATTCTCATCTGTCAACTTATAAATAATACAATGACACAATTCTGCTATAACATTCAAAATTTTCCATTATCCTTCTGCATTCGTATTATTCACCTTATGAAAATGGCTTGAATTTTCCATGTTTTTTTAAATAATTTTCCATCTCCAATCACTTGACTTAAAGATGTCATACTGAAATAGGACTCCACTTAAGAACAACTTCCTATTTATGATTTTAATTATTAATGAGAAATAAAACAACTGAATGAAACAAAAAAAAAAACAAAAATTAATCATATTGAGAAGAATCAAAAGTTTAATGCAATTCAAAACCAGAAAGCATTTGGTTCAGAACAATAGACAAGGGAATTTATAAATGACTGTACTCTGATGTCCCCATAATTTTTGTACCAATTATAAGATGCCACCAATAGCAACGGTATGCAATACCCAGATAAAATGTTAAAGATGTACCACCAACCCATCCCAAATTTAATGACTGAATATTAACAATCTGTGTCGCTCCGAAATGGATGAAATTAATCCACCAAACGATGCAGCAATTATGTTTTAAAACAATGAATTATTAAAGATTACATGCGATATCTATTTCCATTCAACTGATGGCAGATATGAACCGTATAATTCATTTGAGGGGGTGATATTACCATGTTAAATAAAGAATCCTACATTTTTACCATTAGTTCTAAGAAGTCGAAAAGTTAATTTTATCGCGAGTGATAAACTCTCAAGTCCAACCAGACGAACCATAGTGACTGGTGAGTGTCGACTTAATTTTCATGCTTACGTCTTACAGCAATATGATTTTACTTTCCTCACAGCATAGTTATTATGGTGAACAGAAGTGAAACGTTCATAAGGATTTAAAAATAAAGTAAACGGTGAAAATTTGTGTATCTTTACACAGTAAAAGTTATTAAAACCTTTATTAAACAAACTATAATATTCATCCATTAAGAATTTAACCGTCTGTACGTTGAAGTAAATGAGAATTATGTTTTATGATATTCATGACTGCATTTTGCGTTCATTTAAATAGAGGATGAATGGTTATAGTCTTTCGGGTTGATGTACAACCCAGCTGAGATATGGCTTTTAACGAAAAGAAAAAAACCGAAATTTTTATATTTTCCCGTTTCATTTTTCCACAACTGAATATCGTTGATAATATACAATTTAATGAAGCCAATTTTTCCTTGCCTATCAACGATAACGTTCCATTAATGCCACCCTTTTTTTAGTAAACCGAACAATACGAAACTGTTCAGCTTGCGTAGGTTCAGTAAGTCACAATTTTTTTAAGCATCCAGTTGTTGCCACATTCATTAACTGATTCTTAGAAACCATAGAAAATAAAACATTGAATACTTACCACAATTTTATTTTGTTTTGTTTAGTTAACAGGAAAGAAAAAGTATCCTTTTGAATTGAATATAAGATTCGGTTACTCGCCATAGTAAAAACGCGCTTTTGTTACCATTAAAATCATTTCCAAACTGTGAAACGACAAGAAAATAAACCAAAGAGAAAACAGTGAAAATTGTATTCAGCATCCCTTTTTTTCAAGGGAAAGCAAATTAATTTAGCAGCCTCTAAAAAATAGAAAAATAAAAGAAGAATTTCTTTAAAAAAAAAAAAAAAGAAAATAACAAAATCTTCCGTTTTATATTTCTTAACTGAACAAAGTGGAACTGAGATTGTTGAAACAGAAAAAAAAGTTTCTTCCGCAATTCTGAAATACTTTAGAGCGCTCAAATTAAGAATGCTGTTAGTAGTATGAGGAATCAATTTCTTATAACGTTTTTTTTTCATTCTGTTCATTTTCATTTCAGGGCCAATGGTGGAAAGAGTTGATGTGGAACTAACTGCGCCCAACGTTCATCGACTCCAATGTAAAACAGATCCCCCACTTTAATGTATGTTTTATTACAAGATGTAAATATTACCATTAGAATTAAATAAACAGTACAACAGCATCGACTTTGGATCGACGAATTTTATGTAAACAAAATTGAAAAATTACCGTTTTCTTCATTAAAAAAAAAATTCTTCAGATTTACCTTATCTGATATGACGGTTTTTAGCAAATCAATCCAATTTTAGAAAACAACCAAAGAGGCGTCAACTTTATATAACAGAATCAACACAGAATAATTAACAAATTAAAAATTGATTATAAACATTTACGGCCATTAAATTTTCACGCACACCCAGCCAAATATGTTGGCAGGTAACTGATGAAAGAAACCATCAAAATGATGCGCAAGTCAATTAAAAATACGCCATTATGAGAAAGGATTCGTTAAAGGGGTAATTCGTATGCAGAACATTATACACTTTTATGGATTTTCTTCAACGAACAGTTCATGAGAAAAAACATGGTAGGATGACAAATACTTGGTAATGCGTGTGTCTTTCATTGTTTCAATGATTTTCATTTCATTTTCTTTTTCCACATTTTGGCAGCCAGGATTAAGAGATGAAATTTATTTAAACAAAACGTGCAACCCTACACCTCATTCAATGATTATGATTTATTAATAAATTTTTGTTCAAGAACAAACCGTTCACTTATTTTAAATATCGAATAATAACGATTGCATTTAATCGGAAAACATATTGGATCAATTTGGAGTATTGTTGTGTAACATTTGGCGATAAATTCTTTTAAATGAAAATGTATAATAAGATGCCAAACGAATACGATTACCTCGATCTCAATTCGAATATTAAAATTAAATTATACTCCAATGCAAAGCATTATAATTTTCTTTTAACATTTTTTTTCTTTCTTTTAGTCTTTAATGTAAAATGTTCTTTAAATGGGTTTCTTAAAACAAGCCGACTATATAAGGTGAATTTATTATTATCTCTCTATTGAATTTATCTCATATTTGTTCTAATAAGAGGGCCCATTAATCACATACCCAAGTCATTGGAATCGTGAATGAACACAAGAAATGATTATTTATTTTAATATTCAGCCTTTGTCGTGGTTGCAGCATCTCCAAGTGCGTGTCCCACCAATCTACACACAGTTTTTTTTTTGAATTTACTTCTAATGTTCTGTTTAGACCAAGACGTATCTTCGTTGTTTTTCTCCTTTATAGTGATGGGTTTTGATGGCGGGTATTTTCTTCTATTTTTTACTTTCCATCGTATTTTTTTTTTGGGTGTCGAGCCCTTTAGCTGCCATCACATTCATTTCCATTCGTAAATATGAATTCGCGTGTTATGTATTTAACAACATTATTACTGAGGCACTGAAAAATTACAAGACACAATTCAAGAAACAGACGGTTTTTATGGTGAATTTCCATTAGCCTGACTCTCTTACCTTCTGCTATTCTCACACTACTCCAATTCATTTATACTACAAAGTACAAAAATTTCACCTTTTATACATTCGTATTCCCTTTTTATGTACCACAAATTATCTATTCCAATGTCTGAACATCTATACTTTACGTTTAATTCATAACAGTTTTAAGCTCATTTCGTTCTTAGTGAATTTTTTTCTCTTTTATTTTTCACTGTTCCTTCTCATTTTCTTTCTTCCTTTCAATGTTTTTCTTTTACCTTTTAAAACAGTACACCATTTGATTTTCTTCTTTATTTTGATATAAAAATTTTGCACGGATCTTTCTTCACCTCTCATCTTGTAGTATTTAGTTCGTTATTATGTTTAGATGTTTCGTTGTATAAAATCAAGAATACCAAGAAATATAGAAATTTATGAAAGCTTTTTATTCATTTGCATGTAAGTATGCAAAGTTATGGATGTCGTTTCACCATATTCACTAAATGTCTTTCAGTATTAATTTATCTAAGCTCCTTAAATTAAAATTATTTTCACATAATTTTTCTTGATGTGTATACCAAACGATACACATGGTTTTATGGTTACCCACTTAAATAATGAGCCTTTTTCCATTTTATATTATAAATTTCAAATGAGTAAGTGGTCGGAAATATTTAAACGATAATTTAAATTTATTCAAGGTAATTTTTGGTTCATTTAGCCCAAAATGTGATGAAAATTATTTTCTTCATTGGAGTGTTTCGTAATGTTTTCATTTATCAAAAGCAATTAGAAAACAGCTTTTCAGAGAAACGAATATTTCACCCAAAAATATAAAAAAAAGACAAGAATTATATTTTAATTTGATTCACAAGCAATGAGCATAACCCCCTCTATCAACTCTAGATTGAGTCTCGTTTGATGGTATCCAATCAACTGTTCAACCAAAATTTATGAAACGGTTTATTTTCCGTTTAGATTCTTTTGATGAAAATAAAAATAAATTAATTTTTATTCATCGAAACCTAATAAATTTCAAATAATAATGAACGGTATAATGTATCAAAATGATGATCAATTCTGGTTAAAAGATGAATAATAACCGACTCGTGGCCTCATATATTGAGCTCATAAGCGGCTTATAATCATAATTACAATGTCTAAGAGTATCAAGTTCACATAAGAAAGAATATTCTACAGTACAATGCAACCAAATTGATATGATTACAATCAAATCATATTTTCATTCTACACATACAATCGATGGAAATTTAAACATAATGAAGTCCATGCTACCAGACTCTGCTACCGACATGAAAATAATTAATGCAATCACAATGACAACAGCAAATGAAAATTCTTTATGTTTTACTAAAGTCGTTAAAGAAATTCAATTGTTTACCGAACGTTTACATCATAGAAAAATCCATCGTTTCGCTCCTAATTGTGGTGAATGAAAATACAACAAAAATTAATTCGCCATACAATGAATTGAAATAAATAAAAGCAAAAAAAATATAAATTTCTTTACAACCTACTTAGAATCACAAATGAATCATTTGAATGATTAATTTTGTCAATACAATCATCAAACCAATGAATGAGAAGAACAAAATCTACCTCACCAGTCGCAATCAAGCGATTTTCTTACTTTTAACAAACGGCTGTATAATGCAAAGAAACCAACCAACAAATACAGAAAAAATATTAATTTTATAGATTCAAAAAAAAAGAATGTTTTCTTCCGATTTTGTTGTCACCAGGAAAAAAAAAAGAGAAAAAAAGAAATTTATTCAAAATATAATGCGGAATCTACTTTAAATTTCACCAGGCACAGGAAGAGGAAATAGATGGTTTGACTACCCATCTACAATTATGTTTGTTTTTCAGTTACATTGAGCGTATTCAATCCGATTTAGACCGATGAATTCATTTTAATTTTTCCAAATGAAATGTACACACTCTATAACAACCAAATACTAAAAGCAAAGGACTGTCAGATTACAAAGTAAAGTATAAAAAAAATAAAAAAGAAAGTACAAAACGAAAAAAAAAGAAGAAAATTCATAAATACAATTAGTCGCGAGCCACCCCCATTACAATTTTCTTATTTTTTATTCTCAAATAGAAGAAAAACACGAAATTGTTGTGTATCCAACGGTATTTTTTCTATTCAAATACTAAGATGTAACAGCAAGTGAAAAAAAAACATGTAAAAATGTTAAAATATTTCGTTTTTCTTTTTAGAAAAATTTACATAGAACTCAATTCATTATGCGGCATTGCAATCGTATTTAATCAGGATCCCGAATAAACGGGGCGGTAAGTAAAACCAAGATAAATTCTTTTCTCTCCTTTCATTCAGCCCGGATGGTAAACAAGCTAATTCTTTGAATATATTTTATATTTCTTATAAGAACACTCTTTTGGATTATAATGAAATAAATCAAAGAACCAAAATAACAAAAAAAAATAAAATAAAATAAAACGAAGAAATATCTAAGTGAAGTAACCAAGCGACTGTTATAAGAAAAAAGCCCAAAATTCTTTATTCATTCCCTGAAGCCTTCGAAGAGCAAAAACGCACTAGTGTTAGCCTCAATTAAGCAGTAACCCTCTCCCACAATGATTTTATTTTTTTTATATTCATTTTGAATATTGCACAGACTTGGCTTCAAAGCCCATATCCTTTTTTCTGATTCTATTCATCATCTTAAATAAAAAAAAAAACTCAATTCAAACCGTTACCCTCAGATTCACCCCACAGAGAAAATTTGCATATCGCTACTGCTTTCACCGTTCGTATTACTTTTTTTTTCATCATCTAATTTCAAATTAAACATCTCGTACTTTGGTTGATGTTTTAAATTTTATATTACAAAAAAAAGGATCGAAAGAGTGCCATCACATCTAAAATTTGATGAATACTAAAATAGAGAGTGTAGAATAAAAAATGCCGAGGGTGCGATTTAGTTATAATCGTTGCTATCGTACCCAGGAATCGAATAGAATAAAAAGTACTGAGTAGAGTAAGAGACAATAAATGAAAATTACATTTATAATCTCGATACATTAAATACCCTCAGTAAAGTAGAAATTATTAAAGCAAAACGAAGAAAATGAATTAAAATAATGTAATCATAAATTATGAATGGAATAACAACGTGTGCCAGTCACCATTTACAATTGATCATAGAAAGTTTAATGTCTTAGAAATCCCATTAGCAGATGGGCATTGAAATCTTAACTTACATTAATTTTAATGAATAATTGGATTTTGAAATCCATCAAGGGTTAAAGCTCTGGTCACTGTTCGTTACTTTTTAGATCAATCGGATGAATTAAAAGCAAATATTCATTAAAAAATTTCTTTTAAAACTGGGATCATATCATACAATAGGAAATTTACAGTTAGATGGCATCTTAATGGCACAGGTAAACACACAAAAGGGAACTTTAATTTTATGAGCTCTCACCACCCATTAAAACGATGGTATACAAAGGGAAAAAAACTTCTAAGCCCATCAAAAATCCTACTCACCTCAAAGACTAATTTTTTATTTCTTATTTCCTATGGTTAAATGTAAATGGTGGATGTACGAGAGATAAGTCTAGTTCAATGGATATGTTACACCATAAATGGGTATTTGCCCATTACCCATCCGTGTACACTTTACTGTACTTCTTCTATGAAATTTTTTTTTTGTTATTTTTACTTTTACCATCAACATTTTTATCTGAACGAACGAAAAGAAAAAAACTCGCGGTATGAAGTATGCGGCTAACCCCAAAAGGACTATTCAAAAACTTTGTAATTACTTGTATAAACCGTAACCGAATATTCTCCACTTATCCAGTTCTTACCAAAGGCATCATCAGTGCATAACGCTATTGGTTATGGATAGGCAATCATATAGTTGATACAACCAAAAATGAGCCCACCTCGATACTTTTTTCTTCTCTCTCAGATGCCATTGAGTTTTAATAAGATTTTCATAATTAATCCGGCCGTTATGTACGCGAGAAAACACGCGTTTCTCCTGCTACCACACAGTTATTTATCACTTTGAATAGAAATTCATTTTGCCTCTTTTCTCTTGTTTCGTTGATGAGAATTTTTCTTTACGTTTCTTATTTCTTTCTGTTGTTGAGAATATTGAGCCTGGTACCCATTTACATGGTAAATCTATGAAAAGTGATGGCAACTAAGGAATGAAAAAACTCAGCAAAAGATGAACGTTTAGGTGAAAGATAATGTGAATTTTTAATCGGTGAACACTTTGTGCTTCATCATTTCACTTTCTAAGTTAAGAAAATATAATATTGTGTTCCTTATCAGTCATACTGAATTCTTTTTATTCTTTCTATTCGTTGGCTTGTGCCATCACCATTTTTCTACTCTTTACGGACATTGCATGATCTCCCCCCTTTATTTTCTTTTTTTCCACTTTTCTTTTTTTGGGTTACCTCATCTTGGTTGCCATCTAACGATGTGACTCGATGAAGATTCCTTTAATATCGCACGTAAATACTTAATTTTTTATCTTTAACTTTTAGTCAAACTTCGTATCCCATCAGTCTAATTTCTGTTTTTTTTTCTTCATTTCAGTTCATTTGCCCACCGGTAAGGTTTACCAATATTCTCTCACCCATTCTTCCACCATCATCATTGCCTCTATTCTAATTTTGAATGCATTAGAAATTTTATATATTTGATACCAAAGTGGGTAGTTGAAATTTCTCCATCCACAAGATTTTATTAAAAACGAAAGTAAAACCAAGATTACGATTTAACTGAAGGCGTATTGATGCTATGTATGATTTTAAATTATGCACGATTACTTTTCTTCGTTAATGTAAATCTTTTCCTTTTATATCGTTATATTTAAAATCATTACACGTTGAAAGGTAAAGTGAAGTACATTAAATATTAAGCAGTAATCAAAATGTAGAATTGAAATCGTTAACAATTAAATGCATTCGAATATTTGGTTTTAGGCGCTACTTTAATTATTCGTTGTCATGAGATTTGTTAGTCTGAATAGCAACTAAATAGAAAATCAATTCCTGTCAATCAAGTCCCCCTTCAACCATAAATAGAGAATGTGATTTCAATAGACGAATTGATATGAACACCCATCACAGTTCATCTGTATTGTATGTTAAGCACCCATTAATGCATTGGTGCAAATGGCAAACTGTGACGATTTCCTGATTTGATGGACATTGAAATTGGACTCATATGGAGTTTATGTTTAAGGAGAGAGTCAGAAGTCACTATTTAACACCTCTTGGGTTCTCTCATTTGCACCCAATTGAAAGTACTAAAAAAATATTAAATTTCTATAACACTACACAATGTACAAAATCAATGTGATCAATTTGAATTGTATGTGTAGCAATACTGCAAATATTTAAAGGGAAAGGTCCAATGTGCAATCATCACTATGCAATTTGAATCAGAATATATTGTACGTTGCCCTCGTTTACATTAAATATACCAACCACTTACCTGTTTATTTCTAACGGTATACAAATCTTTGCGGTTTTGTATCATTTCTTATACAATACAATGCTCACAAAAAAAAAATTAAAATCAACTTGAATCAATCAATGAGGGTAAGTAGCTTCATAAGAAATTTTACAAATTGATCAATTTTTGATATATTCCCTATTTTGACATTATTACATTTCAGATATTGAACATTCAATATCAATTGATATATTCCTTTTACCAATTTTATGCAAAATATTATGTTAACAATACAATTGATACAATATAGAATATTAACTTACCTTCTTATTTATAGTATCACCGATAAAAAAATAATTGTATCACAAGTCACAACATCACCGATAAGATCATTTTAACAAAATACTTAAGAATTATAACGGTTTTTTAAATTTAACAATTGTCTCCTGTTGAGAATCAGATTTCCTTAAAAAATTCTATTCACTGATTGCTGAAATGTCCATCAAATTAATATTCAATTTTGCTTGACTGCGTATTAAGAATAAAAAGTTAGGTTATGTTGAGATATTCATAAAAAAAAATTTATTGCCGCAAGAAATAAGGATACAATATCAGTATAAATTAATATCGTGGAAAAGCTAATGTACATGACATTTTGATTAGCAATCAATTGAGTTTTAGTAACTGGGAAAATGTATGAAATTGGTATTAGAAAACTATTCATGAAGATCCATTTAATGTAGCCAAGTATTCTTTGTAACGTTTCTCTTGGGCTTGTTGCAATTTTTGTAGTTTCTTAATTTGACCCTTACTGATTTCTTTACCTTGAGTGTCATGTGTTGGTAACCCCTGAAATATTCAAAACCATTAGAACCATATTCTCTACTAACTCCCAATTCATTGTTATCAAATACCTTGTCATCGAAAGCTGAGTATTTATCAGTTTCTTTCTTAAATAAATCAATTGGGTTAATTTTTTTTTGAGCTTCTTTCTCAGCCTGCGCTGCTTCTAGTTCTAGCCGTTTCCTTTCTTTCCCTGCTGCCTTTTCAGCCTCCAATGCTTTTTTCTGTTCTTTCTCTTTCAACAGTGTCTCCTTATCAACTAATTTTACAGCCGCTGGACCATCTAATAATAACAATTGACAGTTAATATTAATATCAAAGTAAATAACACAATTTAATTTTGCAATTTACTTTCTCTATCTTCCAATCGAACTCCTAAGTTCGGCAGAATATCATCTCGTAAATTATCGCACAATTTTAATATCTCTGTAGCCTTGATAGCCTTCGCTTGATCTCTAGCACTGTCGCGGAATTCAGCTAATGCTTTCACAAATGGCATAATTACTTGTTCAATATCACCACTGCCTTCGTTGCCACGCATGGGAAATCCAATGCCCCCACGCGGACCATTTATTGCACCGAATATGTGGAACATATCAGTAACATAAGCAGCAATTCGTTTCAATAATAATCCATTCAATGATTCTTTATTATCACGTATGTAAATGTTGGTATCACCAATTAGCTCTTTTATGTGATTCAATGCTGATCTCGTATCAACATTATCACGTAATGCCTGATCAATTTGATCTTGCATATCCATAAATCTTTTTTGCAAATTAAATTCAGTAGACCCCCATGTATCAAATTGTTTTAAGGGAGCATCATTCGCGATATGACGTGTTAAATCCTTAACATTTAAAAAGAATTCATTTAACATCTTTTCGTATTTCACTGCCATTTCCATTGTATTCTCAGAATAATCCAGTGTATCTTTCCATGAGTGCAACAAGAAAGCTAATCGTAGTTGGGTGGCCGAATTCTTTTCCAACGCCTGTTGAATAGTTACAAAATTCTTTAATGATTTCGACATTTTGCAACCAGCAATCGTTAAGTGGCCAGTATGTAGGAAATATTTCACCCAATCAGGATTACAGAAGTACGCCTCACTTTGTGCAATCTCATTATCATGATGTGGAAACTTTAGATCAACTCCTCCTGTATGGATATCTAAATGGGGTCCGCATACATCAGACGCCATGCAAGAGCATTCAATGTGCCATCCGGGACGACCTTTACCCCATGGACTGTCCCACCATGGTTCACCTGCTTTACTTGCTTTCCACAATGCAAAATCATTTGGTGATCGTTTTTCAGAGAGTCGATCTTCTGAAATGCATAAATCACCTTCACCCTCTTGTAATACTTTTGTATCACCATATGCCTCTGGAACCAGTTTAGCATAATAATGTTTATCTGACTTGTCAAATGCACTAACGTCAAAATACACTGATCCATTAGCTTCGTATGCAAATCCATTATCGATTATTTTCTTTATGTAATCAACAATTTGTGGCACATATTCACTAACTCTTGTTAAAACATCCGGTGGGAGCACCTAAAATAGTAGGATAATTATGAATCTAAGCTTTAATAATAGGTAACTAGTAATTACGTTTAGTGCAATCATGTCTTTGTGAAATTGTTCTTCCCAATATTTAGGCAACTTATCAAATATTGAATTATCAGTTACATTGGCCCCAAATTGTCTATCCAACCAGTCGGACAGAAGATCTTTTGAGCTCTGAAGCAAATGATCTTTGGCAGCTTCCAATTTCTCTTTCTCATTTGAACTTAATGCTTTCTCAACCCATTGTCTAGCTTCGTCAACCCTTAAATATCATAAATAATCACTTTTAATCTAAAATATAACCATTGCCTTATCATAAATAGTTACTTACGATGCTTTCATCCGTTCTAACATGATCTTCTTATCAGGATCAGCTGCAGCTATTTGCTCTGGTAATTTGGCCATAACAGTATCATTATCTTTAATAACCTGCTCTACAGAGTTTGTATCATTCACATACTTTTCAAATAAATAATTTTGCCTAGCTCGTTTGATGATTTTATCATCGATATCGGTTATATTCATAACATAGAGCACTTTATAACCAAAATAGTCAGTTAACACTCTGCGTAAAATATCAAATGATATGTAAGACCTATAACGATATGAATATAGTTATGAAACGTCTTATCAAAAGAATAACTAATGGATGATATCATCAAAGGATGTTGCAATAGTAAGACTACCTTGCGTGTCCCATATGAGACGCATCGTACACCGTTGGACCGCAACTGTACCAATTTACCCTGTCATTATTCATCGGGACAAATTCCTCTTTCTGACGAGTTAAACTGTTATGCAGTTTCAATTTGGGCCGGCTCCAATCATTTGCAGGTGGATGCCACGTTGTTTGTGTACGCTTAGCCATTTCTTTCTGAAACTAGAAGTGGAACAATAACTTCAGGGATTCTTCGAAATTTTCAATAACTATCTTACTTTATGCAATTCAACAAAGGAGCACAATATCACACTACACTAAAATACTGTTGCAATAACTGAAAGTAGTCAGGTATTTGAATCACCGTGTTCACGTATTAATTTCAATCCGTGTTTGGATCGAAGTAACCATTTATTTGTTTACCACAATGAATCATATGTGAATTTCAGACGTACTTTAAAATTGATTCAATTAATAATTGTACACCGAGTAACGACATCTATCTGCTTTTAAATACAGCGTCACTTATGATAGAACAACTGACAAATAAATTTCTAGTCGAGCATACGAGGTGGATGAAAAAAATTCTTCGTTTCATTTATACCATTGAGAACAAATGAGAAGTAAGTGCATATAGCAAGCGTAATTAATATAATACCATATAGGCATAAATTATTATTCGTTGCCACGGCATGCCTGAGTGTTGAATAAACCGAAATAAGGGATTTTACGAGAAATTATTTCAGCATTTTTGGAACTAAAACAGTATGCAAGGACCAGCGATTTTTATTGACCTCACTCTGGAGGATCAGGTAAGTCGGAGACATGTGGAATTTTGGTGAATGGAGTTGTATGTGACCGAATCGACGGTGTTTGCACTCTCCACACTTTTGAGGTTAAGGCATTATTTAGCTTGCGATTGTTGTCTTTTTCCAGGCCCAGGAGTTAAGGAAGTACTTCAAAACCCGCGGAGCAGAGATCTCCGAGGATAAGTCGACCAAGGGAATTGAAGATGATTTGCACAAGATTATTGGTGTATGTGATGTGTGCTTTAAGGATATCGATCCCTCAGATTTTGACGCCATCCTGAACAGTATTGTTTCCATAATGGTGTCTGTAAGTAGTCGCTGAGTGATTTTCATTACCTTACACTTTTTAAATTCCTTTTCTCGATGCAGATAAATCTTGAACGTGGAGAAAATATTGTGTTGGCATTCTGTGAGAAACTCACAAAAGCATCAGATGTTGCTCTTGCTCGAGTGTGTCTTCAATCGTACGTTGCGCATATTAAACATTTAAATAAGAAATTGGAATAACATCATATTATATTTTTAGCCTTTGGAGATTATTCAATAATTTAGATCAGACCTCTCCGCTCCGCTATCATGTTTACTATCATTTGGTTCAAGTAGCGAAACAGACTGAGCAAGTACATGAAGTATTCTCCGGTGTAGATCAATTAAAAACACAATTCGCCCAATGTCCGCCATCAAATGAGCAGATGCAGAAATTATATCGCTTATTGCACGACGTATTAAAGGATTCAAACAGTGAATTAGCGGCCAAAGTGATGATTGAATTACTTGGAACCTATACAACCGAGAACGCTAGCGTTGCCCGTGAGGACGCTATGAAGTGCATCGTAACTGCATTAGCTGATCCTCATACATTCCTTTTGGATCCATTGCTCTCATTGAAACCAGTTAGGTTTTTGGAAGGCGAACTTATTCATGACTTATTATCAGTGTTTGTGTCTGAAAAATTGTCCAGCTATATACAATTTTATCAAAATCATAAGGAATTTGTCACATCTCAAGGTATTAATGAATTAAATCTCTTACAATGAATGTTATTTTATTTGCTGGACTACTTTTAGGTTTGAATCATGAACAAAACATGAAAAAAATGCGTCTTCTTTCATTTATGCAGTTGGCTGAAACGAATCCCGAAATGACCTTTGAACAATTGGAAACTGAATTGCAAATTGGTCCCGATGAGGTTGAACCGTTCATAATTGAGGTGCTTAAAACAAAATTAGTTCGTGCTCGAATGGATCAGGCAGCACGTAAAGTACATATTTCCAGCACAATGCATCGTACATTCACAAAAACACAATGGCAACAGTTACGGGATCTACTACAGGACTGGAAGGCAAATCTAACAACGGTACAAGAAGGTATGGGCGGTGTTGTGAAACAAATGGAAAAAATTGCTAATAAGAAACAGAAATAAAGATCATGAATGAACGAACACAAGTGGATATAATAATATTATAATTATGTATTTTAAATGAACGTAAAATTCATTGAAAAAATAAACATTTTTTTCTGATAATGAAAAAAAGAAACTAAAACTCACAGTCTAATTTTCATGTACAAAAAGAAGCATTTTTTATTAATATTTAAATTTGCATATTTATGTTCAGCAATAACAATTACAATTCACTTGACTTATTCACCGTAATCTGTACAAAAGACTTAATAAAAACTCTTCACTTTATCATTTTCCATAATAATTTCGATATCAAGAACTTATCGTGTATTGATAATCTGAATTAAGGATAAATGGTTTTTGAGTTCCACTATAAATTTCTTACAAAAAAAAAAAACTATAAAATTGAATGAATAGATAATAATGGGAACTACATATGTATTAGACACCAAATTCATCACTTTAACGCATATTAAATTACGGATAGCTGTATCATATCCATTATCACCGAACATATGCCAAAAATATTATTCTTAAAATTATTGTGATTGAATTGTTAGCAAAGGATTCCATTCAATTAATCCTCAATATGGGTTATCACGTCTATACCTTGGTGGAGGTAATTCATATCCATCACCATGAACACTCTTTGCCAATGCTTGTATACTTGTTGCAATGTTCACAGTGTCACACTCTTCAGCTTCATCATCACCACTCTGACGTTTAAAATTTGTAAATGGCACTGAAATTGGCAAGCTTCTTGCCACTGATGATTCATTCGAATTCTTCTTTATAATCGACAAAGACTTAGATGGATGACCAGACACTTCTAAATCGTCACCTATGGCAATTAAAGTTTATAAACTTCTAACTTTAACAAAATCAAATGACGAATTAGTTACCATCGTCATCGACGTCATCGATATCGTCTACATTTGGTGCTCCGTAAGGCCGAGGTGATACTCTTTCAAAATCATCCATAGCAAAAATTTCATCGTCATTATAGTTTGGGGCTGGTACTGATTCCGACCGATTTTTCAAAATTCCCCGTAGTTTTGGAGCATTTTGAACATCCATCTAAAATATGAATTGTGTAATACGATCTTTTTCATGCATTTATTTAACCACCAATTTACATTGATTGACGGTACTGGTAATACAGGACTAGTCTCAATACTCATTGCCTCTGGCTCTTTGGTAGCTGATGATTTAATGGCCACAGCATTTTGTAAAATATTACGATCTCTCACTGTGTTTGGCGACACTGTGTTAGGTACACTTTGTAATCGGCTGAAACGACAATTTTTCGGTTCAATGGCAACCTATCTACAAATATTTAAATAATCTCAAGCACTTACGTTACTAAGAATTCATATTCGCGATGAGTTTTCTCGCTGAATTTTTGATATTGATCCTCTAACAATTTTTGAAAATTAGCGATCTTTGTTTTTATATCGACAAGTCTAGCATCCAATGATAATTCCATTTTTAGCTTAAGCTTATCTACCTGAGAATTATAATTAGCTCGTTCTGAAATAAGCAAAAAGAGTGAATTTAATACGCGATTTAATCTCTACTTGAATAAATAATTTATATAAATCCTTACGTGCTGGGTTACTGGCCAACTCATATTTCAATGTTTTATCGTCCAGTAACAAATTGTACGTTTCTGAATAGTAATCATGTTTTTTATATTCCTTAATTTCTCGTTCGTTCGTCTAATAAAATTCAATCAAATTAGAGTGTCATATTCACAATATTATATTGGATCAATTTAATATTCAAATACAAACCAATAAAGAGTTGTTTGGGTAATAATAAGATTCTGTTGAATGTCTGCATAGAATGATTACGTTACAGATCATGCACAACTCAAATTGCCAGTTACCAACTCCAAAGAAACGAACAAACTCATTATAAGTTATCGTCTTCTTTATAGTTCTGTAGGATTCGCCTGCCTATCAAATTATCGTTTGCAAAAATGACGATTTACCGAAAAATAGAAACAATATGATTACAAATCGTTATTATTTAATAACAACTGGAAATGTTTTAACAATACTAAGCGAGTCTATTTAAACAATTTGCGAAAATAAAGAAATAATACATATTATATTAGTCTCGTTGATTGTCATTTATTTCATTTATATTTGGGCTGTTAGTCAAATCGTATCCGATTAAGCATAACAAAAAGAATACTTCTGTTATCAAGTGCATATCGATTGAAATGCCGTCTAATCCACAGCCATAAATAAATTATCACTTGGTGTGTGTATTTATTCAGTAACAAATCAATTTTGCCTATATTTTTAAGAGGTTGAAACCACATAATACCTGTTTGATAAAGTCTTCAATTAGTCCACCAATCGTATGGTCAGGTATCCGATTGATAGAATCAGGTGATAGCTCTACCAAATCCTGACAAAGGGCCGCATTCTCTTTCTCTTCTTGCACATTTTTATCGGTGAACCAGACAATGCAGTTCAAACAGGAACAAGATATCAAAGCCATTGTTAATAACACTCGCACGGCTTATATAGAAATTCACAATAATAAATCACAAAGTTAAATCGAATAAGGAAAACACAAAAAAATTATGAACTGCGATTTGGTAATTTCGGACAAATTTAATAAAACAAATTTAAATATAGATTAACTAAAATCACAATGCCAATTAAAACAAATTAATTTGTATACGAATTATGGATATGAGCACGTAAATAGAATTTTTTTTTGCATCTTCTGGTTTAATTAAATTTTTTTTTTGTACACTTCCCTTGCTTCGTCGGAAGAGTTAACTCGGGCCACGAAATTTAGATTCGACACCCAGATGATAGCATTGTTGTCAGATCGTCACCCAGGTATAATTCTGTGCATAGCAGCTCCCAATTTCTACTGATGATCTCATTAGAATCATCGAGTCTGTTATTCTACAATCGATCATGTTATAACTTATATCACAAATGCAATATTATACCAATCTAAAGTTGTAAAATGATGGAAGTTGAGGCAACAATCTATTCAATTTGTTTTTAATATGAAACAGGAAGCCCATGGTCGCGATTTCATTCTGGACTTGAACCAGAGACCAATAACAAGTACTTATCGTCCACTATTTATACTTCAAGTTAAGTACATCGACAAAGTTAGGTTAGGTCAGGTAGTTCAAATTCACCAAGTAGCAGATAGTAAGAGGAACCTGAATGAATCTTTTTATCATTTTATCTTTTTATGTAATTTACATTTGACCATAGCTTGCATCACCAATCTATTTATTTCAACATAGTGATAACTTTTAATTCATAAAATTCATGAAATTAGTTCAATTCGTTCAATCGATCTAAATGCGAACCAACAGTTTAAAATTCGAAGAGCCAAAAAACTGATGGATTGTCAAATTTTAGCGCGGACTTTTCTTCAATTTTCAAGTCACTTTTAAAGTTTTGCATAAGAAAGGTGCATTTTGTTACAAAATTTGATTCACTTGTTTCTCAAATTGATTAGAAAATAGTTAATAATTTGATAAAGCAGTGCTTCGTTTGCATTACGGCATCAACAGAATTAAATTTGGATGTATTTGCGTTTACTTAATTTCAATTTGTTTGTGATGCATTTTGGTGTAAATTTGTAAACGCCATCGCCATCATCCATTTTGAGTGAATGGTTCTAAAGCAAGTGTTCCCTGATAGAGCCGACCAATTTAACCACCCTTAGAGAAATTTTCTACATAACTAATATCATTCATTGGAGCGCCCCGTTATTGGTCCAATTAAAATCGTTGTTAATTTAACTCATTACCCAAACAAAACAGAGGTGTACGGTCTCAGAGATGGCTAGTTCCAGTCAAAATTTCATGATAGAGAAAGTGAATGGTAAGTGAGGATGAATTGAGTAAACAATCTATCTCCATTCTATAGAACTTCCACTATTGCCTATTTGTTCATGTAATTAAGTAGCTCCATATAAAACCAAATTTTCACCATTTATTTGTTAAGTAATCAAAACTTGTCTCACACTAGTTAGTATCAATAATACATCGTTCCACACACTGAACTTTGCCAATCCCTCTTCTGCATACAGGTGCTATAACGTGAATAGACTTACCAGTTCTAATATAAGTTAGGTTTATCTCAATTATTATTAAACTATTCCTGGATATCCTATCTATGTGCTGAAATACAAGTTCATAGGTCGATAGTTTCAGTTTCATATTTTGAGGATTGATAAGTTAATTATAAGGCTTTTGAAATTCTGGTGACGCCTCAAAGTGCCACCCGTACCATTTAAGTGATTGAAGAAAATATTACACAATTCTTTTATGTGATTTGTGTGTGGCGCATTTTGATAAGGCACTGTGTATTTAAGAGACTGTCTATTTAAAAAGAATGGTATACAACCAATTGTTTTTTTTTATTAAAATGGGTCGATGCTCATATAAATCAACAGTCTGATAATTTTTTTGTTGGTTCTATTCAAACTTAGTGAGAATATTAGGGAAATTGGTCATCTAAATAATAGAAGTAATTGTATGAATAGAACCTATAAAATTCAGTTAAAACTTTAATAAACCAATCGGAATATATTGAGATTATGGAGAAAATCGTGGATAATAAAATCGTATGTAGAAGACGGTAGAATCAGTTGGTAACTTATTAGTAAAAAAAATTCTTAAACTAAAGATACTCAAAATGATTATGCGTACATGGAATGATCTTTGAGCAATTGGACATTTGAAATCACAAATGGAAAAGAAATATCCCTTGCATAGCGAATTGAAATATACAGCGCGCGAGAATACAGATTGATATTAAGCAAAAATCACTAATAATTATACTGAATGAATTTATTAGGTAATTTCAATCCGTGTGTGTTTTATAACAAAATAAAATATTTCGCGTCTCGCGTTTTTATTTCATACTCGTATTTTATGGTTGTGAATGTGTTTTGTGCCGCTAAATATTCACATTATTGTTTCAAAGCAGTAGATGAAAGTAAAAGAGTGTAACCACACGGAGAGTTAGATATAGAGGACGAGACTACGGTCACTATATTAAATGAATTCAATTTTCATTTAGCCGAAAAGATTACGACAGAAGGAATAAAAGCATACAAATATCTTGTAATTCATTTTGTTTATTAAATTCTTCGTGTATTTGTGTGATTCAATAAGTGGTGAGGTATAAGGAGCATTAAGTTAATAGCAATCTTATCATATACTTCATCTTGTTTAATGCTACTAACATAAAAAAATAATTGAGGTATGGTTTACTTACAGGAAAAGGTAAAATGATTCGGTTAGGAGATAAAAGTATAGTTATCGGTCAACGAGTAAGTGTATACATTATTGTTATGCTTTAATCATGGCTAATCTTATATTAATCATTTTGTTTGACACAAATAGGCAAGCACGGGTAGTAACGACTATCGCATTGTCCTTGATTACCCACAGGAATCAAGTGAAGATAGATCAAACATACAATTGAATAGTGAGTGATTTATTAACATTGTTTTCTAATATAAATCTAATGTAACAAATCAATTTGATTTAACAGAAAGCGGTACTGTTAGCACACCAAAGTCAAGGACAGTTCAAATAACTCCCACACAAATGGTAATAAAGGTTTTAAGCTTTTTTAATTCACGATAAATAAATGAATTATAATTTACAGGATAATCTTAAACGCTCCATGCCACACAATTCCACCTCAAAATCAGTACAAATGTCTATACAGCAATTATCATCCTCTAATTTATCCCATAGTACACCGAGTGTCTTGAGCAAAAAGAAGTAAGTACATAGACTTGTTAATTTAACCTTAATCAATAACTTACATAGCACATACTTAATGCTTCATTATGTTACATAGTCAAAGTGGCGGAAGTGCACGGCGCAATAAAACAGAAAAAACTGGTAAAGGTTTACGATATTTTTCTGAAAAAGTTTGTAAAAAAGTCGAAGCAAAAGGTAGAACGAACTACAATGAAGTGGCTGATGAATTGGTCGCTGAAGAAACAAAATCACCATTAGATCCAACTAATGATCAAAAGAATATAAGACGTCGGGTCTATGATGCTCTAAATGTTTTGATGGCCATTAATGTTATTTCTAAGGATCGAAAAGAAATCATATGGGAGGGATTACCGGCTAATGAGACATTAGAAGGTAATAGTGCTGTGGAAAAAGATAACATTGGTTTGCGAAAACGTATTGAGGATAAGGAGAAACAGCTCCATGAAAGTCTAATGCAATTGATTGCATTCAAAATTTTAGTGGCTAGAAATAAAGAGGCTGAACGTGAAGGATTGACACCAGCACAAAATTCAACAATAAAGTTGCCTTTTATAATTGTAAATACGCACAAAACAACACAAATAACATGCAACATATCAGATTCAAAGCAAGTATTAGTGAATAATAAAGTATTGATAATTTAACTAATAATATTTGATTTAATTACAGATTAGATTATTCATTTAAGTTTGATAACGAGTTTGAGATCCATGATGATGTAGATATTTTGAAATATATGGGATTATTAGAAGGTAATTATTCAGTAAAGTATAGGTTATTCGTTATAATAATGTGTTTTATTTTTAAAGGACTGGATAGAGGCCAATGCTCAGATGAAGATATTGAACGAATTAAGAAATTAGTACCGGATATGTTTAAGAAACATATTGAGAGTATGTATTGGATAATTATCTCATGACTTTTGGATTAATATAATTAATTTCTGTTTGAATATTTCAGTTTATGGCAAAGGATTAGCAGAAGATTTGTTATACGATGATATGCCAATTGATGAATCTCAAGAAGAGGAACAATACACAGAAGATTTTAATGAATCGTGTGTAATGCGGGGTGATTATTCAGATGACGATCAGGCTGAATATCTTTTCCATGAAGAAGAAGAAGTTAGCGATGTTGAATAAATATGTTTTTTTTTTTAATTAATTTATATATTAATAGTAATTAGTTGTACTGAATTAATCTTCAATTAATTCAAATCGATACAAATAATTTAGCATGTTAAGTTTTGCCTTTACTTCCTTCTTAATCTTATTTGTTCTCCATTTTCCTCTTACAATGTGTTTCTAGCAACGGTAACTAAAAGAATCAATTGGCCATTCAACTATTTACTTTGCTGTTTCCATATTTTTAAATACAAATCCTATTCAAGTTCTTAATTTAAGTAAGCACATTCTGTACCAGAATGTATGTATGTAATTAATTATATTCTTTTTATAATTATCATACCATTTAATTAAATGAGAAACGATATGAAACAACTATATTAAATGTAAGAATCATAATCTTATATGGATCATTTATGAAATTGTCATGAAATGGTTGTTTTGACTAAGTAATTATAAGAACGGTAATATTTCATATGAAATGGTTTTTAATATGAGACGTACCTTAATACACACTTTAATCCAGGAAAATCAACGTAAATGATTAACTAATTTAGTAACAAATAAAACTTTCAATTTTTCCCCAAAGTAGAAAATACAAGAAAATAATAAATGTGAGTCTTGTCTTTTATTTACATGAGCTTTAATTTTGATTACATTTTAATCTTAGACGCTAGATCAGATCCTTTCTCCAGTTCTTCGGTTTCATCGAATATATCACCAAAATCTTAAAATCACATAAGGTAAATATTAGTTAATAACGTGTCACATATTTTAGACTGAAACTCACCGTTGTAAAAATCTGTGTGCACATCCTTCTCGGCGAGATCCATCATCAGTCCAGATGTGCCACCAGCCTATAATGTAACAATTAATGTTATTTTACCAATTAATATTCACTAAACTAGAGTGGCAGTTCACGAACCTCATCCAAGTCCATGAATGGTCCTGCACCCTCAGGAAACATTTCATCCGCTACCACTGCGGGCTTCATTTCCTTGTCTGTATTTATCTTGAAGCCTTTCTTTAACACACGCCAATTGAAAAATACCAGCTTCGGTTCTTTATTAATGAACTGTTCACACAAAAATAATTGATGATAAACGGTGTATCTTTATGATTTGGACTCGGCAATATGTTGTGTTTATTAAATTTTTAACGAGTCTCTGAATCAAACACAAACAACGAGGCATGTAAACAAATGAACATGTCAACAAGCTTCAGGTGATCACATTGATTTTCGAAAATCGAAAATATCCACCATCCAACTTTAAAGATGCTGTATGATAAAATGAAAAATAACCCAATTAAATACAGTATACAGTTTCCATGTATACTGTGTTCGGTGATAATACCCTTATCTGGACCATTCTTACACAGGACATAGATCCTGGCATCCTAGATCCAGAGTATCGATATATCAAAAAGGTCATAAGCAACGTTGTGTTGGGGAAACGACAAGAACCAGAAAATTTATAAAATGAACGAGATCGAACCGGCAACGCAGCAAACTGTCATATTATGAAATGAGCACTCTCTTCCTCTTTTCTATTGAGTACAAATGGGTACTAAGCCATATAGCAAGTATAATAAATATATTGCCTTCTTTCTTTCTTCTGTTAAAGTTTGTTTGAAATTCATCTTCTCTTAAGCAATGCTGTTGTACAAAATTGACGATTTGTTTTTAATAAATAATTGGAATTAATTTTTTCCAAAATTGGTACTTTAAATAGCTTCCGATATTAAAATAAAGTGTTCCAAAACGTTCATTAATATGTAGTGCTCGATTTGCTGTGTCTGGATCACCAGCTAGTGACCAAATAAGTGTGATTTGATGGATTCAAACAATTTGGTGTTGCGATAGATTTCCATCGGATTGAAAACAAAAAGAAAAATGTTCTTATAATAATTATTAAAGAAGCATTTTAATTTACTCGAATATGGACATTGAAGTTTAACTAAAATAATATTGGTAAATAATGTGCAATTGTTGTGCTCGATGAACCAGTGATAATTTCCATTAATGAATTGGATTAATTTAAGAGAGAGTAAGTTGAGCGTCTTGAAGGAAATTCACATACGATAATTCTTGGCTTGGCCCTATGAGGAAGTCGATGGAGAGAAAGAGAAAAAAAAATTATATCTAAATCAAGTCGGTGTACTGTACAATAGATTATTGAGCGCTGGTATACCGAATAAAAAAATGTTCCACACACCCTTCCTAATGCGCGATTTATACTTTATACGGAATAATTATAAGAGAGTTTCCTTTCTCCATTGTTTTAAGAATTAATATAATATGACCCAAAACAATGTCTGGTTGAAAAATTACCTGTAAATACTCGGCGAACAATAAACTGGCTCCTTTTAGTTTACATGTAGCATTCACCGATTTTATTCACAATGCCAAGTTATTCGTATAGATACCAATTAAAATATCATGTTTTAATGTACATCGAATATTTTTACATATCTATGTATTTTCAATTTCTTGTCTGACGAATATTGGAAAAAAAAAATTAAATATAACAAAAAAGAGTATTAAAATTGTTTAATACCGCTAAGGAAAATATAAACAATGATATTGTGAAATTTATGTTTGTGCAATGAAACCCGAAATGAGAACAAAAAAAATAAGAATAATTATCTAAAAGTAAAAGTTGTACTTAGTTGTCTGTCGTTTTTCATAATTCTTAACTCTGGATTTTATTTTTAATGGAAAATAAAACTTATGCCAATATTTCTTTTATCCTCGTTTCAGTAATTTATGCGAAAGTAACATAGTATTTATTCAAAAGTATTGAAACGGTACGAAATCAAATAATTTATTACGATGGAATGTGATGTAATACCGGTGACCATTGATACTGGTGGTGATACGACAACCACAAAGACAATTACCAACGCTGTGAACAATAAACCACCGGTACAATGTAATTTAGTTGACGGTATATCAGGTGGTAGCGGTGGCCATAATGAATCTGAAAAAGTTCGTGTTAAAGATAAATTAATAATTACAACGACTGATGATAAACGTATAATTAGTGAAACATCAACTAATATGATATCAGAAATATTAAGGGAATCAGTTCATCAACAGTCTATTAAGAAACCAATAAATAGTAATGCAGAGGCTAGAGAAGCTATAAAAATGCTACCAGCAGCTACAACACTGATTAAATTAACACCACAAAATAATTTAAATGTGAAGGTGTCCAGTGCAACGACACCAACATTGAATCAAAAATTCATAAAACGACCGTTAGGATTAAGAAAAACAGTATCACCTCGGATGGTAATGAAAACAATGCCTTCGGTGACAACAGGCAGTTCAATGAAACAAACAACAACAATACACCAAAAACCATTAAATGCATTGAAGACATCGTTTAATCATTCCAATTCGAATACAATGAATACATCTACTTACTCACAGGCGTCTACAATGCGAGAAGTGTTAGCATCAATTCCGGGTTTTAGTATAAAACCAAGAAAACGAACAAATAAGAAAATGTCAACGGCAGCACAGATTGAACAAACTCGCGAAGGATGTATTGACTTAGAGACTCCAGATTCAATTCTAGTGGGAACAAATTTGAGAGCACTCTTAAATAAACATACATTTTCACTACTGCCTCCACTCTACCAATACAAATTAGTTCAACTGTTGCCAAGAGTAGAAAGGCCGACTACTATAGAAAATGATTCACAACCAATAAGACTGAGTTCCTCAAGCCTAAACAATGAGTTTTTCGCTCGTGCCTGTTTAGAATGGAGAGAACGTTTAGCTGAAGGTAAAAATTCAAATAAAAAATCCTAATTTTTTGAATATCATCTTCAATCGAATTTGAATTTTAGGTGAATTCACTCCGGAAAATCAAATGCGATTAAAGTCTGAGGCTGAAAAGGATAAAATGAAATTGGATCCATGGAAATTAAAACATTTCGAACCATTATGGGGTGATAAAAGCCAAAAACTACAGCAAACAAAGAACTCTATAATTCCGTCACATCCGAAGAATCGACCTGCCCTGAAAACAACAATTAAATTAAAACCAACAACGGCGATTGCAAATAGTAGCACAATGACTGTTGTACCTACGTCGCGCAGCGCCTATGGAACAGAACCTGTCCGAATTGTCTTATCGAATGCCGGCATTCGAACTTCTGGTCAAAGTAATAATTCTACCAATTACGTAATTGCAGCTAATAATCAAAAACAATTACGTACTGTAGGAGCAACAACTAGAGCTTCAACTGCGGCATCAACGCAACATAAAATCAATAGTCCGTCAAAGGTAAATTATTCAGTAATTGGCCCTTACCAATTAATGTACATCATGAATAATTCATAATTTTAGCTTGCAAGCACACTTCCTGATTTATTGCCGATACGTACTAAAATAAATCGTGTGATACCTCCGAATGATAAACCACCAGTAGATTCAAAATCAATGTCAGTAAGAGATATGATTGATGGTAAATCAATTCAGAAAAAGATAGAAATGAATCCGGCAATCGAGATATTTAAAACAACATCAACTGTTGGTGAAACCAGATCGGTGATAAGAGAAATGAAAGCTGATGTTGAATTAATTGCTGTCACTAGTACTGGCAATACTCTATCAATGTCTTTGCATCGACCCTTAAAGAGGTCTTGTAGTCCAATTGTTAGTGCAGCAGACACTATAAAAATATCGAAGAAGGATAATGAATATCAAATATCCCCAAGTGTTAAGATCGATGATCCGTGCAGTTCAACGTCTATTACATCTCATTTGGTTTTAAGCCCATCACTTTCATTGACACAAATCAAAAATGATGATTCAAAATCCAAAAGTATCGAAATTGTTGAATCGGTCAACCACACCCAATGCACTGTGACAGAGAGTGAAAGTAGTCAAGTAGAGGTCATCAATGAAAAAGTAAATGATAAGTCTGAACTGATTTATAAAGATTTTGTTGGAGTATTTCAAATGCAACCAAATTCTTTAATCATTCAGCAACAATTGAATAATGTTGATAAGGATGAAGAAATTGAAAAATTATCAAATGATTCGACTATCAATCGAGAATTAAATTCACCAACCGAAGACGATATCAATAATCAAGAGGATTTAAATGATTTAGATATGAATGTTACAACAGATGATAGTAATACACAAACCGAAATGGGTACTTGCAATACGGATGAAAATAGTGCCGATACTGACAGAGGTGTGGAGGATATTGAACCAACCATTCATAGTTTGCCGATGGATGAAAACGACTTACTAGGAGAAAAGTTTAAGGATGCTGAAAATTATGTATTGGAATCAGGAGAAATAAACAGTGAGGATTTAACAGGTAAGATATTTATTGAATAATCATACCCGTGTATTACTATCGGTATATTCAAGTAAACAATATGGTTCATTATAGATCATTCGTTGGAACCGAAGGTTTTCGGTTCAGATGAAATACATGATGAGCTATTTGCTGCTGCTATGGCAAAAGGTGATTATTTATAATTTAATCAAGTTGTGTACCATCTATGTAACTATAAAAATCCTTTCAGCAATGGATAATATTCCAAATAATGTACCAGTTACTATGGCAGTTGTTAATCCAGCAGATGAAATTCCAGAAGTAAGAGTATTATTTTCATTTATTTGAATATACTGTACTTAATTATTTTTTTCTAGATTATTCCCATGCAAGAAGAATTTGAGGTTAGTCTAAAGGAGAGCACTTATCCTGTTAGTTCGAATTGGGACAACTATGAAGTTAAATTGGCTGATACAGAACTTTTGTCAACACAAACCTCTAACAGTGAAGATAGCAGTTATGGTCAATCAACATCAGCAGTTTATTCATCAGCATCACAAGTGAGTTTTTATTATATTATCATAAAATAATATCGCTGTATTATTATTTATGTTTTAGGTAAAACTAGAGTTAGAGGTGACATTAACACCAGAGGCTGAAGTATCAAGTACAGTAGCAAATAGTAATTCAAATGATTCCGATATCAGTTCTGCTGGCGGAAGTTTGTCAAATAATTTTGTTAGTATAGCTCCAACGGTAATACCGCCAACAACAATAGTATGTTTACCTTCAGTAATGCCGGTATCGAGCTCCACTTCACAAAATGTACAGATGTCTGATGCTGTGACACCACAAACTACTTCATCAATAATAAATGTGTCAGAGAATCTAATCACAATTCCGGATAATATAAGTGTGAATATTGCAACGATGCCACAACAACAACAATTTCAAAATTTGACCTTAGCTCAGAATATTAATGAGGAGCAAAGTGTAATTCAGCCAAATATTGATCAATTGAATTTATCGAGAGCGGCCATTGTCGCTAGTTCAAGTGCGATTCCATATTTAACATTGGCATCGACCCAACCGATAAAGGCAATTACAACAACATCACATATTGTTGCTCCAGGTGCTACTGCGAACCGACCAATAAGATTACCAACGAAAGGTGGACGTGGTAGTAGAACTAATTCCAATAAACCACCACCGGGTGCTGTAAATTTGGAACGGAGTTACCAAATTTGTCAAGCAGTCATTCAGAATAGTCCAAACAGGCATCAATTAAGAGCTCAACTTCGGCCACCTCCTTCAATGTTAGGGCCCAATACAAACAATTCTGTTACGATTAAAACATCAACAGTAGATCAGTCTGTGTCCTCGTCAACTAAAACTTCAACAAAGGTAATTTTATTAATTTCTAATGCGCTTTGTATATATAAATATCTTTGGTATGTTTTAGCCCGGTATAAGAATGAAATTTGTACGTAAAGGTATGCAAGTGCAGAGCATACCAAGTCAACAGATTGTAAAACAAATGTATGCTCCTAATTCTCGTGTCCCTGTAACTGTGTTTTCCAGTAATGTTGATCAACAACAAATTCACAATAATGGAACTATTCATTCCGGACAATATATTTTAGTACAACGAGCTGGTGTTGTACCTAATGATAATATGGCACCAAGAGCTTCTAGTGCTCCACCAGCACAAAATCAGGTATAATCCACTTTTTATGATAATTAATAGGTAGGCAACAATAACATTTTCGTGGTTAACAGATACATGGCGTACCGATTAGCGGACGAGGTCGTCCTGCTTCGGTTGATGTTGATCCCCAGCAAAATGATATGCAACAAGTAATCATAGGTCCAAATCCTGGTGTACAAGCTGTTACTAGAAGAATGCAACCCAACCAAGGTAAGAAAATGAAATATTATGTGATTTAAAACAATCCAATTTCAATATGTACTTCTTTTAGGGATTACTTATGGAGATATTGGTATGGATCCAACACTGCAAAATTATGCAGTTATAACCGGTGAAAATACACCACCGAATTGTGCGTGTTCGCTTAATGCAATGGTCATTTGTCAGCAGTGTGGTGCATTTTGTCATGATGATTGTATTGGTTCATCTAAACTTTGTGTTTCATGTGTTATCAGATGAATTTATTTTTCACTTAAGGAGGGTATATTATTGATGCGTTTTTCTTGTATATAACAAAAGAAAATAATTTATCTAATTTAAACTAGATTCATTTTTGCAACAAATAGAAGATTCTTAAAAACAAAAATTGATATCATTTAAGAAATGATATAATGGATATTAATTTATATTAATGTTATCGTATCATTGATAATATATGGATGTTGATGATAAAAAACGACAAACATACAAAAAGTAAACGTAAGGAAAAATTAATAAAAAAATTTTTGAAATGATTGTAATGAGCAATTTTTGCCAATTAATCTCATCTATTTGATACTGTAATGAATTAAATAAATAATCGTATATTCGGTTAGTTAGTGAATAAGAGGTGATTTAAGATTTATGATTAGGATCTTTTTTGCAAAAAGCACAATCATAATTTTAGTTATAAAATGAAATTGATTTAAAAAGTAAATTAATAATAATAACGATTTCTTTCTATGTTTCTTCATATTCTTTTTTTCAAACGGAAGGTATATTTTCCGCAATACAATTTGAATTAATTGAAAAGAAGATTTTTTATACAGTTTAAATATGAATATAGTCAGTAATTGTAATCGTAATAGTTTCGATAGGTAGTTAATTATAATATTTAAAGAGATGCATTTGAATCGATGATTAACTAAATTCTTTGCTAATTTCCAACCACATCTCCACCCTGATAAAAAAAGTTTTATTGATAGTTCACTATAAAATCATAAGATCTGATATATGAATTATTTAGAATTTAAACAAATAAAAACCACTTTCAATAGAATCAATAATTGCGTACAGTTTTATTACTTTAAATCAGTAGTAATATGCATTACAATTGTTGGAACCTCTGCCATAGCACCGTTTCCCGTGTCACCGCACATTAGAGTTTTCGATATACAAGGGATCTCTCTAAATCCCCAACCTTTCAAAACATTCATTTGGGTTTCAGTAATCGGATGATCATACATCCTGGTATTCATAGCAGGACAAAAGTAGATGGGTTTTTTTATTAGATCCCAAGCACGAATTGTACAAGTTAACAGATTATCGCAGAGTCCCTAGAATTATATTACGCATTAGAAACGATTTAATTTACATTCTGATTAATGAAGGAATTAAGTCTTACAGTTGCTATTTTGGCTAAGGTATTGGCATCCAGCGGTGCAATTACCATTATATCAGCCCATTTTCCAAGGTCGATATGCATAACTGGATCACCTCGTTTTTGCCAACTTGACCATTCAACTTCATCAGTTATTATCTCAACTTTATGATTGATTTCTTCACGATTTATAAAATGCAAGGCACGCTGAGTTGCAATAATTTTTATCTAAAATTCAACTTAGTTATCAATTATGTGGGACTTTGTCGACCATGATACTTACCTCATATTGAAAGGTTTCTTGTTTCGACAGTAATTCAGTCACCAGATTGGGAAGCTTAATACATGCTACACTACCACTGCATCCAATTAAAATATTTCTCACAGGTTTTGATTCCATGACAATTAAATTTTAGAAGGTATAAAACTATTTACAGTAAAAACTAACAAAACTAATCGGCTTATAGCGCGGTAAGCCTATTCACTCTTCTTATCTTGACTTTCTTTTTCTGTAAATCCTAGTTTTGACCAATCCTCTTTAACCATTAAATTATTGTCCATACGACACTGTAAGTAATCTTTGGCTTCTAAACGACACTTGGAATTATCATCACGGGTCTCACGTAAACAGCTCATGTACTTTAACATTAATTTCTTGCATACATTCTCATGGTCCAATGGAAAACTTCCCTTTTGCGGTGGAGTTGGTGTGAAGATCTTCTGATTGAATGTCATCGACGACATTCTTACAGATTTGATTTAGCCGCTGCACTCACTATTTGTAGTAATTAACACCTAATTATCCAATTTTATGTTATTTACCTAGAATTAATTAAATAACCGAGAAATTCGGTGTAAATTTATAAAATTGTTTGTTTACTTTCTCCAAACAGATGACATTACTCAAAAGCCGTACGTCATTGAACCGTTGTAGGCGGGAAACAATAATTTCGTGACTTTCGGATTGAATCAATATGATCCTGTGAAAATATGGATAGTTTAGTGCCTGGAACTATTAAAAGACTAGATGAAAAGGTTGTAAATCGAATTGCCGCTGGTGAAATTATCCAAAGACCGGCGAATGCAATTAAGGAATTAATCGAAAACAGGTTATCATTTATGGTTTTGAATTACTTCCCAGAAATTCATCTACGAAATATTTACTTTGCAGTTTGGATGCTAAGTCAACAAATATCCAAGTGATTGTTAAATCTGGAGGATTAAAATACATTCAAGTAATTCTCAGAAGTTCAGATTATTTTAAAATCGATAAATTTAATTAAAACTGTTTTCAACAGATTCAAGACAATGGGACTGGAATTCGTCGAGAAGATTTAGAGATTGTTTGTGAGCGATTTACCACATCCAAGTTAGAAAATTTTGAGGACTTAACTACGATTAACACTTACGGTTTCCGTGGAGAAGCATTGGCAAGCATAAGTCATATTGCCCATTTAACAATTCAGACGAAAACAAAGGATGCAAAATGTGCTTTCAAGTATGAGTGAATGAATTTTATAATTGTGAATACTTAAACATATTTTATTTCTAGAGCTTCATACGTAGATGGTAAACTAAAGGGAGATATAAAAACAGTTGCCGGTAATCAAGGAACGCAGATTACAATAGAAGACGTCTTTTACAATGTACCACAAAGAAAACAAGCATTAAAAACACCTAATGATGAATTCCATAAGATATTTGATGTCGTTGGAAAGTATGCAATTCACAATCCGAAAGTTGGGTTCACATTGAAAAAGTTTGGAGAACCGAATTCAATTAAAACCGCATCAGGTTCATCCAAAATTGATAATATCCGAACAGTTTATAATAACGAGATTGCAAGAGAGATATTTGAAATCAACTATTCGGATAATCAATATAAATTTGAAATGAATGCACTTTTGACGAATGTAAATTACTCGACAAAGAAAACAGTGTTTCTCTTATTTATCAACCACCGTCTGGTAGATTCTGTAAATATTAGAACAGCCATTGAAGAATCCTACGCTTTATATCTTGCCAAGGGTAGTCATCCGTTTATTTATTTAAGCCTTGAAATGGAGTCGACAAACATTGATGTAAATGTGCATCCCACTAAACATGAAGTCCATTTTTTGCATGAAGAAGAGATCATTGCCAAAATAAAAGCAGAAATAGAGGCGAATCTATTTGGCAGTAATGTATCTCGTTCTTTTTATACTCAAACACGATTGTTTAATCCAACGGAAGTAGTTACTGATATCAGTTTAAATGAAACAAAATCACAGAAACCAGTAATTCAACCAAAAGATTTTATTCGAACTGATCCAAAAGATCAAAAGTTACAAACTTTCTTTTTAAGTGCATCCCAAAATGAAATTAAGGAAGAAATTTCAAGTGATGAATTATCTAGTTCACAGAAGAGTGAACTTAATATAATTGATATATCAAGTCAATCGGATATAGCTCCAACGCAAACCAAACAGAAAAAGTAACTGACTAACTACTTATTTACTGAATTCGTTATTATGCTATTAACCTTTTAGAGATACCGAATTAACTAGTGTTCTCAAAATAAGGAAATCCATTGAAGACGATTGCAATTTGAAATTAAGGCAGCTTCTAACCGAATCCAGTTTCGTGGGTGTTATTGACAGGAAAATGAGCCTAATACAATCTGGAACAAAAATGTATCTGTGCAACTTAGAAGAACTCACGTAAGTTAAAACTATACACCTTTTATGATCTATTAATCGTTTTTTTTGTAGGAAAATTTTTTTCTACCAAACAATTTTATATAACTTTGAGAATTTTGACCGACTATTATTTGAAAATGGTATGTCGATTAAAGAGCTGGTGCTCTATGGATTACAATATGAGATTAGTGGATGGACAGAAGATGATGGTCCAAAAGAAGTATTTGCAAAAGATTTAGAAGAATTGTTAATTGAAAAGTGTCAAATTTTGGACGAATATTTTGGAATTCGTATAACAAAGGAAGGCTTTATTGAAACACTTCCAGTGTTAGTGAATGGTCATACACCATCAATGGCACATTTGCCATTGTTTCTAATTAAATTAGGTACTGACGTTGACTGGGAAACTGAAACTGAATGCTTTAAAACACTCAGCAAAGAATTAGCTGAATATTATTCAATCATTCCGGAACAATTATCAAAAGAAGAGTATAGTACCCAAATTGAACACTTGTTTTATTCAAGTGTGAAACAATACCTGTTGCCACCCTCACAATTAATTTGGGAGAAAATATTTATAACACTTGCAAATTTACCAGATCTGTACAAAGTATTTGAAAGATGTTGATACATTGAAATAAATATAATACATAACAATGTTTACTAAAATTATAATAACTTTCTCTACACTTAAATTTTACTTAGACGGTTTCGATGTTTTTGGATCTATATCTAGATCAGGCATTCGAAATCTCTTTTCTTTATTCTTGTTGGCTGTGTGTTCAATTAACATTTTCATTACATCCGACTGGTATTCTTCTGGCACTGGTTTTGCATTAGTTGCCCAATAATAAATGTCCCAGTCATTTGATGGTCCGTTTATCAATTTATCATACTGTTCTACTTGCTCTTTATTCATTGTCTTTAGAAATTTAGCGGCAAAAGTGCCAAGAAGCAGATCATTTTCTAACATTCCTCTTTTGCGTGATTGATAAACTAATCTGAAAATTAATCAAAACTGTTGGTATTCTATTTGATGAAATTTTAACTCGGGAAATTGTCTTCACCTGTTTCGTTTCTTTTCTAGCGGCTCATTTTCTTTAAACGGATATTCTGGAAGTGGGAGCATTGGCCCATCAAAGTGATGTATCTCACTTTCTGGATCATTTGGTCCACATTC
The DNA here is from genome assembly GCA_001014335.1 of Coboldia fuscipes. NCBI lineage: Eukaryota > Metazoa > Arthropoda > Insecta > Diptera > Scatopsidae > Coboldia > Coboldia fuscipes. The sequence goes on from JXOR01000352.1 coordinate 238,958, forward strand.
GAATGATGAATACCTTACAGCTCCCAAGCCAAATACTTGTACTCTTAGTGAATTGCATACTCTCTGTATTAGATAATCAAAAAATTACGATGCAATTGCACATGGCAAACTGATATTCCTTACCGCTATCACCTGTGATAACTTGATGGAATTCATTGTTATGTAAACACAAACTAAATTAGCTGTGTACAAGAACGGCAATACTTCTTAAACCAAACAAATGAACGTTTTAATTGTTAAGTAAACAGAAGAATGAATAAAATTGGTAAACTACTGTAAAAATTGCATTTGTACGTAAAAGAAAAACAAAACTTCGTGTGTTGATTCGGCCGATCGACGAAAATTTCGTTCGTAAAGGCATGAGAGAGACAACAATACTTTGCTGTTGCAATCAACTGCAATTCTCATGCAATTTAATGATATCCTCTTTTGAAAAGTCTATAAATATCCTCGTTTAATTGTTCTGAAATATTGAAATAATATTTTATCAAATTTTTGTATGGCAAAAGAGAATGTATGCACATTCCAAGGCCAAAGGTGAAGCATAAAAAATAGAAAATTAAATCACAAAACAAAATTTTAAGATACAATCCATCGTATAATTTTTAAAATTCACAGTTCATTTTCATAATAATTTTACAGTATTCCTGTTAATTTCTAGGAATTCGTTTCACATAGTTCATCTAGTTATACAAAAATAATAATTAGGATAATTAGGAAGATAGTAAGACTTCAAAATGTGTTAACAAAACATATAAAGCGGCAAATGTATAAAAAAAACAATTATCAAATAACATTTGAAGATCTAATTGATTGGTTATCTTCTGGTTTTGCTTGATTATTACACAAAAATAAAGAATGATAACAAAACAAAATCATATATATAAAATTATGAATATTAAATAAGCTATAAATTAAGTAATTAATTAGTCGAATTCAGTCTAAGAAATTTATTTTTAATAATTTAAATGTGTAGTCTTTCAAATACAAATAAATTACAGATGGACATCCGTCTTTATTCGTTTACCAACCATATACAAATCCGAAATTTCCATCAAAATATTCATCTAATTCCACAACACATGATTCAAATAATCTTTACAATTGTAGCAAGAGCAAACTATTACATGGACACCAATTTATTAGTTTTACTTTTCATTTTTTCTTTACTTGTTTTGACTATAGACAACAAGATTTGGATCCAATTCACCATAATTCTCATTGGTATGCGAAAATGTGTTATGACCATTAAACGGAACAGGAGTCATGGATGGATTTCCATTATTCGGTTCATTATTCAGATGCATAATGGAATTGAAAACATTTCCAGGAAGAGACTGAATTATTTGTGCCAAATGGGAGTTCTTACATTTAGTATCGTGCAACTCATTCTCTCTTTGAATGATCGCATCTAAAACGATATACAAAATAATTAATTTACCATGTAGCATTTAATCAAATTAAATTACTCACTTTCAAGAATCTCTATTTTGCGTTTCGCTTCTCCAAGTGCCGAAAACAAATCACACTTAACGCGAGTTTCCGATGATAAATTCTTCTCCAATGTCGTATTCTTTTCCTGCATTGCGTTCAACGCAGTCAACAGGACTTCAGGATTCTCTTGGCTACCGATTTTCCGAATCTCTGCTTCATACCGTCGCAATTGTTTCTCATAGCACTTGTTCTGTTTTTCCAATGTCGAACGATGTTTCTCTGTCTCATTGAACCGTTGACGCAAATGTTTCATATCGATTTCTGTTTGTTTCTTACGTTGACGACAACTATCACTGCATTCCGGCCTAAAATTTAATTCCAAACATTAATACAGTAATCACCTTAGAAATGTTCAATGTTAAAGATTAATTACATCGTTTGCAGTTTATCTTCAGTAAATTTCCGTAATTTCTTTTCATTCATTAATTCGGTTTCCAATGCCAACTTTAAACGACTTTCATCTTCTAAACGCTTTTGAGTATTTTGAAATTTTTGTCTATCAACCTGTTGAGATTGTAATAAGTCATTGATCCTAAAAGTATATAAAATATAGATAACATATTATTGAATGGAATCCAAGAATACTACCTTTTTTCGAGCTTATCGTTTTCGGTCTGTTTAACCGCTAATGTCGTATTTAAATTTTCAATACGACTACGGTATTTTTCGGTGCACATTTCGTTTTGTTGAATTAACTCAGAGATTCTTGTTTGGCTATCTATACAAAGATCACAATGTCCCTCAACACCAGACCCATTGAAGACCAAATCATTATTCTTATTAATAGAGCCACTTGAAATTGAGGATAATGGCGTTGAAGAACCAGTATCGGAAGCTGTTGCATTCTTCTTAGAATTCATATGGTGATCTTTATTCTGTTTGTTGCCACGTCCTCCATTCTTTCTTGCTTTCACCTTTTCACTTGATTCTATTGAGCTGGTTGATGTCTTATTAGCATTTAATTTCACAGCGCCGTGTGTTTCACCACTTGAATCACGCCAAACATGTTTTCCCATCTTATTTGAATTACATGAATTTGTTTTATTACTACTATCACAATGATTCGAAATTTTAGTTGTACATGTTTCACTCTGAGTATTTGAGCTTGTTAATAGTGTATCATTCGCGCCCTCTCTATCACGTCTTTTACCATTTATATCATTTGCGGAAGACATCGCTGATGATAATGTTGGTTTCTTGCTCAAATACGGGCTATTATTCTGATATGAATTGCAATTATTTAACTTCACTGAAGTCTTGTAATTACTAAGTAAATTATTCAAGCTAACATTTAATTCTGGTTTGTCCTTATCTCTGGAACCATCCGTCTTGGCTTTACCATTCTCCGTTCCACTGCTATTCGAAGAAAATGTGGCATGGCCATTTGACGTATAATGTGATGCAATTGCTGGATAATTCTTTTTGTTATCACACAATCCTTTGTCTAAAATATACAAAAAACATTATTTAATTAATTGAAAAATGATTAGTCAACACATCACTAAATTACTAACCAAAACTTTTGTCTGTCGTGCCATTTAGAATGGGCTCTGTTGAATTAGTTTTGTTGCATTCATCCGGCAGTGATTGTCGTAACAACGTCATGTAAAATTCATTTTCCTTTGAAATTTTTTGTTGTTTTCTTAACCGAATTTTATAGTTTAAATAACTCTTTACACCAAATCCTAACGTAACAATAGGATAACCTATGCTGTAATTGAAAAAGAATTTATATATGGATTTAATAATACCAATATTTGATTTTGTTTAAAGTTCAAAATTGATGATTTTATATTTACCAATGTGCAGCCAGTGGACGACATAAACCTAAATGGGGCATATGCCTGCTTTCCTTCCACCTGACTATGGCTTCCAGATAAATAAATAATATCCATAATAAAATAGTTGGCAAACAAACACCTTTATCTGTTTATTACGCGACCAATGTTACGTCGTACAGCAATATAAAAGAGAACGGGAATAGTATTAAAAAGAAGAATACATAAAAAATGTGAAATTGTAAGAATAATTAGTTTCACTGCATCGAACTGTTAATAACAGACGATGCAACTAATAAAATTCATACTATCTATACAATATACAAATATATTAAATGAATTATTATGTTTTTATATACCGGTTTGCCAAGCGAATTGTACCCAAACATAAGTACTTGCCGCAAATAACAACCAATGAAGTGGTATGAAAAATAAGAAAACTAAGTCGGATGTTATAGCGATAATAATAAAAAATACAGAAAATGCCTACGGAGAGACAAAAAAAAATAAAAAAGAAATAGTATTAGTATTATATTGGAATATTCAATTAGCCAGATAACTCAGTATAATTGATTAATTATTGATAAATTTTGTATTAATTTTTTTTTGATAAATACCAATCCTTTATATTTATATGAATCATATATGGATCTGAGCAACAACCAGAATGGCCACATATACTCAAAACGAAATTCCAGCATATAATCCGCGACAATAACAACAGCCCATAACATCAGATACTGCATGTAAAGTAATGTGTTACTGAAACGATACCAGAACAATTATATTAATATCCATGGAACCCTTTGCTCCTAAAAATTATTACTGTTTATTATGGTACAGGAAAAGAAAACGAACAAGAATTAACTAAACGAAAAACTTAAAATGAAATTGTATTTGATTGCAAGACGTAGTTGAAAAAGAAAAACGTTCAAAAACTATTCTCCATTGGTGTTAACTGGATGCAAAACAACAAAAAGATACTATAAACGATGATAATAAAATATTTCATAGTATTGGACATGATTTCATGCCATGTCCTTCACGGAACACTTAAACTTTGTTGTTTCTTTCATATTCATAATCAATTGCAATTTATTGTACAATGAAATACCATTTAGCAACTGCTGGTGGTAAACCAAACACATCAGGCTCTCATCAGTCTATAATCAATTTTGTCTCATTTTTATTAGCCAATATCATAGTTTTCGATTGACTCAATCTATAAATTTAAACTACATACTACATAAATAGGAGAGCCAAGGTGTTCACTGTTGGAGCGAGAGAATTAATGAACAAAAAAAAAAAAAAGCGGGACACAACAGTAAACACACCAGATGTCATGAATTATATTTAGATTACAATTATCGGAAAGGTGTGCATTCAAATTTATATTATTATTATTATACATTAAAACTTTTAAAATGAAATAAATATATATGTTAATTACTAAATGCACCAGACAAAAAGAAATAACGTAATTGTATGCAATCATTTTGAAATGTATCATTTGCTTAAATTTCATTGACATCACACTGGATACTCCATCCTTATGGATAGTTTTTCACTCAATCGTTTCGTTGCAGGAGAGTTTTTTTTTCGAGATGAAATCAGTTGCATTGATATTGGTTGTTTTTAGATTTTAGAAAAGAGAAAGGTGGATTACACATTCGCATGCAATATTAATATGTACGTCACACCAAATACCCAAGTTCTAATACTCGACAGAACACGGAATTAATTAATAACAATGGAAACATCTATCATCTATCATCTATCATAATTTAGAATTAGAGATAAATTGTGGAGGTAATACAATCACAGATATAGTTACCTGCTGCAAATTCCTTCCGTGATTTTGGTGCGCTTAATAGCTCGCCGAAACTTGATGCAATCAATATGTCTTTTTCTCATATTTTATTTGTTGGCCCGTATGAAACACATCCAAATCCAAAATCTCAAATAATCCACAACACTTTAATGGCAATTGAACAAATAGCACCATTAAAAGACGTGTGCTATCGTAATTGAAATCTACGTAAATGTGATTCCCTTTTCAAATAACAAGTGAAATTTTTTACTAATTTTTACTATTTCCTTTTGCTTTGCCCGTACAAAAATATTGTATTTTTACAGATTCAAAATTAAAAATACCAAATTGATTTTTTTTTTTACTATCAATTCGCTTAGAATGATAACGTGTGATGGCAATTAAGGGTCGTTTAATTCCAATGTATTTATTTTGTATGGATGGCAATTATTTAAAATACGTATTCCGTGAACACACGATAAACAAAACGAAAAAACTTCTATCTCTTCTTTAAAAATCAAAAAAAAAGAAGAATTACTCCACAGAAATTCACTACACAATTTTATATTCTGCAAGAACTTTTAGTGATTTGTTTGCCAATTAGTTAATTCGTTTATCTTTGATTATTGGTTTTATGTGATGTTACAATGCCAGCTGGTAAACACAACACAACTAATTAATGTTCTTATACTGAGTTATTCCGTATTTTTTGTCTACTTCTACAATCTATTAAATGCAATTCACATTAAAAATAATTTCAATCGAATTATGTATTTTTTCATTATTTTTTTTTCGTTCAGATTCGCTTCTTGCGTGACGGAACGTTGTACACCAAATTTATTACAATATTGAGTTATTGATATCATCAGCTAGCCCACAGTTTCCTCCATGGCACCAGATAATAGAAACACTAATTTTTATTAACTAAATCGTCTATTATTCAAATTGAATGTATCACTTCGTTCGCGCTCTAGAACAAATCGAAATGTTTGGAGGCAAGATTCTCTGTTTAGGAAAAATTTACTTGCCATATTTATGAATACACATACCCATATTTTCAAGTCAAATCGGGGCTGTCGCTATGTCATCGTCGTGGAGCTGCTCTGAACTTCATTTTGAGATAATCGACAGCCCAGCGCAGATTTTATTTCTAATCCACTGATATGACTGAAGTTGCTGAAACAGGGATCTTCCTGGTGTGGAAAACAATTAGGAATATTAAAAATTTAATAAAGAACTTATCATTAGTTATGTAAATAAAAATACGTGGACATTAACTGTATCAAAATTGATGGCGCCAGAGCTCAACAAGATCCCCAATAAAAAATTGTGCAACGGATTGTAAACGCACTATGCATCAGTTGAGCATAAGTTACTTCCAGTAACTGGTGGTAATCACTTATTGGGAATACCCTCCGACAGTCTCAGTTTTCGTGGATAGTTCCAGCTTTCTCCAGATAACGTGGTACATTCACCCTCAATTGCATTACGTGCCGTCGACCCGGTTCCCACTCTATGTGTACGGCTCCATCTGCAGTGTTGTTAGATGCTGTCAAACGAATGAGGGCCATAAGTTTTCGAACCTCGTAAGTGGAAGAACGTATATTTATAAATTGGCGATTTTAAAGTTACTTTTAACAAAATTAAAGTTATTTCCAGCTAATATAATTGGAAATTAATAAAATTGGGAGTGTGAATTACATTTTGTGATATAGAATTTGTCAAATCAAAAATAATCAAAGTGAATACGATAAAGTGAAAATACCATACCGATTAGGTTATTTCGTGTGGAAATAAATTGCCTCCACCACAAACATTCGTGGTAGTTTTCCATACATTTACATAAAAAGAAACCTGAAAACTAAAATTTTTTATCAACAATTTTTATTGGATTTAGTGCGTTTCATAAACCCGTAGTGTATTGTTCGGCATAATTTGAGTGAATTAAGAAAACTAAATGTGATTCAAGTTACATTTAAACGGACTTAAATTTGTTTAATACCCTTGACTCCTTGACGACACCGTGAATTTTTTTTATATGAAAATGCATACAATAGTAGCAGCTAGCGATATGGCTGCTGGAGTTCCAGCATTTTTAGCCAAATTATGGCGACTTGTTGAGGATGAACAAACAAATCATTTAATTTATTGGAGTCGAGTAAGTCTAATAAAATGTTTAGAATTGTGTCATATCTACACCGCACTACGCAGTGTTATCATTGATCTGACCAAAGGCTTCCGTAACTTTTTGGTAAAAAATTTCTGCTCCGATCAACAACAATATTTTTTTTCATTCAATTTCTCGCGATCATTTTAAGTATTTGTTGTTAGTATTGCCTATATATAGGTAAATCAACACACATACTTTTATGTTAAAAGTGAAAAATTACCATACGATTTGATTTCGACACGAAGAATTAAATTCTTCTCTATATTTTAGAAATATTGATATTTTGGAAATATGTTTGCTATAGCCGGTTACCAAAACAATTTACCGAAATTAATTTTTATACGTATATTTTTATTTTAGGACGGCAATAGTTTTATCATCCAGAATCAGGCAGAATTCGCCCGAGAATTGCTGCCATTAAATTATAAGCACAATAATATGGCCAGTTTTATTCGTCAATTAAATATGTGTAAGTATCTAAGATAATACATACGAACTTTATCTGACTTTAATAGAAGCACCTGTGCTTTATATTGAATGGAAAAATATCATACTTGTTGTTTTCTTTTATTTAAAATTTTGTTATACTTATGTTTCCAATTGCAGATGGATTTCATAAGATAACATCAATTGAAAATGGAGGGCTCAAATTTGATCGTGACGAAATTGAATTTTCACATGAATTCTTTCAAAGAGGCCATCGTGAATTATTGGAACATATTAAACGTAAGATAGCCAACTCAAAACAAACAGTCATTGACCAGAAGTCAGTGGTAAAACCAGAAACGTTTAGCCGTGTTTTGAGTGAAGTAAAGATAATGAAAGGGCGACAGGAGTCCTTGGACTCACGATTTTCAGCAATAAAACAAGAAAATGAAGCTCTGTGGCGTGAAGTTGCAATTCTTAGACAAAAACACATGAAACAACAACGAATTGTAAACCAATTAATTCAATTCTTGGTGACAATAGTTCAGCCACAAGGTCAAATGGGTGCAGGCGTTAAACGAAGATATCCACTTATGATTAATGATGTACCTAGCTCATCTAAGTCAAGGAAACGCAGCCATTCCTCTGGTCCTGTAATTCATGAATTAGATGAGGATGTTGATGAGAGCAATGTTTTCGATGAAATTGATGACGAAAATGTGTTACCGTATGTATTAGCATCAAAATAATACACTAAACAGTTAAGCATTATTAATTGCGTCTTATTTACTATTTGTAGGAAGGATGATTCTCCTGTTGTTTTGTCACCAAACTCGCAAAATACTACACAAGAAATGGCTAGCGAATTATTGGGAGAAACTTTCGATTCTCAATTATCAGATGATTTGGATGAACAACTTAATAGCAGTAACATAATGCCTGATGATCTCGACGATTTTGTATTGTCTACTGAGCCAACAGCTGAACCACAATTATCGCCAGATTATGAGCCTGTAAGGAAATATTCGAAGCGTCAGGCAGCCGTTAAGGCTAAAGATAATATAAAAGCTATGACCAATGAAATTGTTGGTGGTAAACGGCAATCGAGTGTTGTAGCGGGACGTAAACAATTATCAACACAACAACAAACTGGTGGTAAATCCCCAGAACCATTAATGTTGGTAACAAATAACGAGCCAGTAACAACTCTAAACAAGGATGACGTTTATGCATCAACAGATGTTCCTGCGGATATTTTTGATACAGATGTAAGTGTCAACATTATTTCTATATAGTATTGTATAACTAATTAATCATAAAATCACTGTTATAGACATCTAACGATGATATTATTCGTGGCTCATATAACCCGACTCTGTCAGAAGATTATACAAAAAAATTACAGGAACCAGGACCATCTACAAATGATTTAACTCTGGCTAAATTCAATAAATATGGAAATCATGAAGACATATTGAAGCTCAACTCTCCGTAAGTTAGTCAATAATTTTAATTTGAACTAATAATTAATTTACTTAGTTATTATAGGGAGGACATCCATTATCATTTGGAGAATACACAAGGCGATCTCGAAAACCTAAAGGAATTTCTTCGTAACAATGACAACTATCAGGTGGATGCAAACTCATTATTAAATGTAAGTAATTTAATTTGTTGATTATATTGAACTGCGTTATTTCAATAATATGTTTAGAGTTCAATTTTGGGTATATGGTCTGCTAACTTAAATCAATGTCCAAAATATTTTAATACAGTTTTTTTGAAACTGATCAATACACCCTTAGTTATATTGGATAACATTGTCAAATATTTCATTTTATATTTCCATATTAAAATGAAGAATGGAACACCTGCAGCCATTAAGCTGTCACCAACAATAGATTGTGAATTACTGTCAAAGGTTAGCGATTTGATTTGATGATGATAGAAAACCACCTTCTTAATATTTGATGCGACATCAGCATTTAGTTGTCAATAATATTAAAATATTAAGGACTTGATTTGTTCTTGTTATTATGCAATATCGGATTTTGTTAAACTATTTATTATTGATCTATTAATATTAACGATATTGTTATAATTTACAGTTATTCAACGATCACGATATTTTACCATCATATGGACTTTCAATTCCACCAGAATTGTTAGAAAAGAAATCAGAAGAGGGTATGCATTAATTGGATTAAGTAATTTAAGTCTGAAATAAAAGATATTAATTTTGGTATTTTGTAGGTATCACCGGATCAGAATTAACTACGTATCAACCATCATATAATAATATTGATTTATCTGATTTGCTAAACATGCCCGATAATATGAATTGTATGTATTAGTCTTTTAATCATATATTGAAATGATCAATTGGTTAATTAATTCTGACTCCTTCTGTTGCAGCGTTTGATAATGTTGATAGCACGTCAATGGATATGATGCCACCTAAATCAGAATCAAGTTTGCCGTTAAATATAAAGAATTCAGATAATTTGAATACACCGTCATCGAGCGAGTTAAATACTCCGTACATAGAAAAGGAAGCATTTTTTACTGAATAGTTTTTTACTAAACATATGATTGGATTAATCAAGTTAAACAATATTCTAGTATATAGATTTATTATAGTTAATGTTACTTGAATAGAATCGAAAATGGTAGCTAGATATTACGAAAGGAAAAAGAAAATAACAAGATATATTTTACAAAAACAAAAAAATATTATCGAATAAGAACGATTGATTCTGCAATGTTTCCTTTTCATGTTTTGAATTCATATTACATAATAATGTTTATTAATTAATTTTTTAACCGGTTTTCTTTCTTTTTGTTTGCTGTGTAATAGTCATTAAACAAGTGTTTTTTTTTTGATAATACTGAAGACAAATTTTATTTGATCTTACAGAAAAATGGTTAACAAGTGAGAAAAGAAAAAAAAAATTTATGACACAAAAAAAGGAGCCACAATTATTGTGTGAAAGGGTTAGTTTATTTGTATACATATTTTATTTTCTTTACATAATACAAACAATAGAATTAATATAATTCCATTTAATTATGATTTAATGGTTTTAAACAATGTTAATCTAATTTGTTAAAAAAAAAACTGAAACACTAAAACTATAGATCTAGAATTTAATATTACGAATTATTGTAATTAATTGAATTCAATGAACAGTTAATAATAAAAGTTTTGTCACTTTTTAAGTTGATAAGCTTAAAACTATGCGAGTTTCTTTATAACATGACTGAAATTTACATATTTACGTCAATAACTAAAAGGCAGTTTAAAAATACTGATAAAGGCTAAGATGTTGTATAATTTCGACTTAATGTTATTGATCAAAATAACATATGAAACCTTGTGTACCGGGTTCTACTGAGCCAAGTATCTCTGTTAATTAGAGGTAGATTATACACAACTCGATTGTGCATGGATCGAATATTATGATTTCCGATTTCTTTTATTCCAAGGCAATGCATATACATTAATGTCTCATCAACATTGTTATTTTCACATGTAATTCGCAATCGTTCTGTGTATACAATTGGAGGTTGAGGAGTCGTTAACTGTAAGAGTAAAATCGTAAATACGTTGTATCGATATTAATCAGGAGTGAACTTACTTTTCCACAGTGACATTTATAGCCAACATTTACAGTCATATTTTTTCTTTCTTTATTATTGAGCAGGTATCTATTAAGGTCTAAGAAAAATTCTGGAGGAAAATTGCATCCTGTTACATCAATGTACTGAAATTAATAAACTCATTATAAATATGTTAAGCTTAAAAAAATTGGATTATCATACTTCTAAGGTGTTTAGTTGTTGAATTAATTGTAGTATTGTTTGATAAGAAAATTGTTGATTCAATGCAATTCGAAGATTCTTTATCTTTGGGAGTAGACTAATCGCCACAAGGTCCCGTTGACCCAATCGTGGCATACAATTAAGTGCCAGAGATTCAATATATGGAAATTGTAATAATCTAAAGGTACAATTTGGTGTCCATGATCGAGTACCAGTAAAATCAACGTGCCTTAAGTCCGGCAAATCATTTATTGCTAATTTTAATAAGACTTTGGCATTGTCGTTTTTACTCCAAGTGCAACCAAGTCGATTAAAATGTTCCAAATGTCTTATTTTCAGTTGTCTAATGAATCTCATCACATCAGCGTCTATTTTTGCCTCAGAATGATCAAGAGTAAGGGCATGAATATCATCAACATTATCAATATAGTCTGCTAATGAATACCAATCGTCGATATGACTTATTACAACATTTCTTATAGATGTGATACTATCATCGTCACTTATTAGAAATTGCCGTTTATAAGCCATGTTTGGTAATACAATAGAGTCTAAATTTGTTCTGCCCTTCTTCATTACTTTCAACAAATAACGGAAGCCAATTTTTTCATTTCCATATAATCGGAGTTCCTTCAAATTAGCAATTATTGGAGCCAATCCATAAAATTCTTTTTTGCCTAATGCTATATCATGTAGTTCCAAAATTTCTAATTGCTTGCAATTTTTACCGATTGTCCTAACTAGTCGATACCGGAAGTAGCGAAATAACGGTGACTGGTATGGTCCATAGAATTCCTTTATATAAGGTCCCACATGTTCAATGATGTCACGCATTTCCGCAAATTTCTTATCATTAATTGATTTTGTTGACCTAAAGTCGAGGACTTTAATTTTTGGATAAAAATGACGTTGAATAATATCACGAAATCGAGGACTGGCCTTATCCAAATTGATAAGATCCATCATTGATAAATTGGAGAACACTTGTATTAAAGCATATTCGTGTAAAGTTTCTAGCGTATGCCCCAAGGGCAGTGCATATTCATACGGTACAGTTTCACTCATAAGATCGGTTGTTTCGAGCAGTTCTTGATCGATAGACATCGGAAGATCAGTACTACTTTCAGAATCAGTGTCCAAATTAGAGAATGTAGATATATTTGACCAAATGCGATTGCACATCATTTTTAAACTCATTTTTTTTAAAATATGATTTAAATTTGAATTAAATACACTTATTTGGAATATTAATATTTTACACAATGTAGATCACTTTTTAAACTTAGTAATACGTTAATTTGAACTTTAAAATTTTTAGATACACTTCGCACTATGAACAGAATAAGAAAAAATAACTCTAACAGATAAATCAGAGGAATTCTTCACCTTTGATCAGTTCGAGTGACCAAACTGAAATGAACAAAATAAAATAACGAATTTCAGGATCTTCCTAAAATTTACAAATGCGAATTTCAGGTATACATAGTCACATTAAGGCTTCATGTAGTATTCAGGTGTCCAACTGTCTTTCAAACATAGTTTTATGATCTATTGTTAATTGAAAGGATTTATTACGTTTGTACATAGATACTAACTTACATATGTGCATATGATGCTGTTGTTTATTACCACTTTTTCTTTTTTTCATGAAGGACACTTATTACAATTTCCCGTTAAAAAGGTATTAAAATATTTCTCTAAAAATGAAATTTCAAAATGAATGTTTTTTTTTAAATCAAATAATGTATGTATTCCTAAAATTTTGGTTCTCTTTTCTGTTTATTGTTTGTTACATTCCGGTAATTGACTTGTACAAAATCTCTTATCTCAATAAGGTTGAAGGTATGATTTTACATTACTATGGAACAAACTTATAGTATTTAAGAGGAATAGACGTTGAATTACAAATAAGAGATTATTATATACAATTTCAAAAAAAAAATCATTGTATTGCAAGAAATTCTCTTTACAAAGCCATCAGTTTGAATCTTGGTCTTGCCACGCGGTAAATACCATATGTGATGCCAAGCAAAAATCCATATTTAATAGCATACTTTGCAACGCGTACACCTAACGATGGTTTTGGAATTGTTAAAATATCTGGTATTGTGGCTGGATCAACTTTCCCCCATTTCTCTTTGATACCACCCGTATGACCGATACCAACTACACCAACAACACGCACCGGACCATTGTTAGTGGGTAAAGCAGCTACTTGTAAGGAATGACATAAGAATATATCGCGTTCTTGAACAAATACATTCCCAAATGCAGGAAATTCACCAGTCATTTCCTTCATTAATTCTTCCAATAAATCACGTTGCTTACATTGTTCCACCTCTTCTTTGCTAATTTTATCATCGCTCGTTAATAGACGCCAAATTAATTTCATTGTTTGCCACAAGGAGAGACCATTTAATGCACGATGCAATGTTATATTGATTGGACGGTCGCCTAAATGTAATAGACAGCCATTAAATTGATGCATTTCTTCCAAGGCACGACGAAATTCTCCACCCGGTGCCATGCCCAATTCTTTGGTCAATTTGGCACTCATGTTGAGCAATAACAGATAAAAGACGCCATTGACGACACCGTTTGTTCTGATTATTTCCTTCATCTAAAACAATGTGTATACCAATAATATTCATGTTATGTATACACATTTATAAAAACGTGTCTGTTAAATGAAAGCGTCGCGTCTAAATACCTTATTCATGTCTATGTCTCTGGCTTCCTCAATTAGTGTATTTTCATCGTATTTAAGTATGTGAACGCGGGACGGACATAATTCTACCATCACAATATCTGGTCTAACATTTCGAATTACCTAAAATTTATAAGAAATTTGCAATTTTTCCTTAATGCATTACATTCATTGAAATACCAACGAAACATCATCTTGTGATTCTTCACTAAAATGCGCTGTACCAACAAGATAAACTTTACTACCAAATGGTGTGTCCAACACAGTTACAGTATCTGGCAAGTGTTGTTCAAATTCTTCAAGAGAATCATACATTGGTATTAAACGTTTTGTTTTAATTGCAGATTGTGATGAAATGAAAATTCCTGGTACTTGAACATTATTTTGAATTTGATTCTGTGTTTCTTGAGCATTGTCCCATACATGTGAATCCTTATCATCCGCCTCAGTATGAGTTAATTTATTCGGACCCTCTAGCTCTAAGTTCTGCATCACATCTAAAAACATAAAACAGTTACAGCATGTCAAATCAATTTCTCCCGTTTAATATAACTCTGAAGGATTCTATTAATTTCTTCATTTTCAATTGCTTCTATTAACTCTGTGAAATTATCTTCGGACTTAAAGAATTCAACGTTTGCAATTGTTTCTTCTTCGGACGAACTGTCGCCCATTAGAGTGGTCGTCGATAATCCAATACTTGAGATATTGTCAATTATCTCCATGGAGTCTATCGAATCAACACCACCGATCAAAGATATTAAATATCGATCATCATTATTTTGGGTAAACAATTGACCTGAAAATGGTCTCACACTTTTGTGTGTCTCTTTTCTTGGACTTGGTACTATTTTTGGGTTTGCTTCGATACCGCCAAAGAGAATGCTCACATTTTCAATTTCTGATGGAAGAGTATCGATCAATTGATTAGGGGGTGATTCAATGTTAACTATTTAGAATTAATTACCAGAATCAGTTAAAGTGGAACGAGTGAGATTTTCCAATGCATTACAGTACCTAGTTATGTCATCGTAATTGGAAATTGGGGTCGCATTTGAAGACATTTTTAATTTAATTGGTTTAAGCCTAAATTGCCCAATAAATGGAAATAAATGTTCAACATAATCCGTCACAAATTGTGTGATAAGTGATTCAAAGCAATTGGATTACGACTTAGCGAAATAGATAAATTATTGCGAGAAACGATAACCCACATGAACTCACAAAGACACTAATTTCTATTCGGAATAAAAGTTTTGCAACAATAAATTACCTGAATCTGTATTACTCATTTGTATGTACGCTTTTATATTTAATTTTTTTATGTTATTTGATATTTTTTTGATATTTTTAAAACTAAAAACACACAATGTATCTTGAAGAATTCTTGAATTAAATTAAAAACCCTCGAAAACGGAATGAAAACAAACACGTAGATTCCGTCTGACAACTCGACAGCCAGCAACAACAATATGACAAAAGGTTTAAATTCCACGACGGAATTAAATCGACGGTAATACCGTGTATGCATATTAATTTGAATAGGCAGTTAAATAGTTGATATTAAGTTTAAAATCCTTTAATATATTCAATTCAGAATGGATACAAATAATTTATTAATTTCTCAATATGATAAATTTATAATCTCGCTAGGGAATATACAAAAAATTAAATTCTTTACATGTGATTTTATTTCTGACTGATTAATAACTTGATTTAAATTTTCCACCTCCTTTTTTACCTTTGACTTTCTTTTTTGTACTACTTTTCGAAGGCTTGGCAGACGATGTGGTACGGATTGCACTCGGTTCCTTCATTTCAAAATTATCTTCCCTCTCCCTGAAGACAATCTTGCCAGATGGAATGAAACTCAGGTTGTCAGGAGTTGCTTCCACTTTACAAAACATTGTAAATAATTTCATTTGATTGTAGGGTTCAATCACCGGCTCAATATTATCACCAAGTAGAGATTTTCCTTCGGCAGTGGTCATTCGATTCAGGGCATTATTAATATCGAATTCCTTGGGACATTGTATTATCCACACATCATACTTGCTGGTATCAAACTCCGGTTTACGGTGAGAGCTTTTAATTTTTAAACTAATATCTTCAGAGCTGCATCCATCATATTTTACATTAATTAACGGTGCTGGTTTTTGTTCACATGGCATATCCTTATAAGTGGGACATGGTACACGATACATCATTGGTTCAGTTGGTATCGCCATTGGTGGCATTGGATCCGATTTCATACAACATGGTTCATACATACTTTGACAGGTTGGACAACAGCTAAATTTTTGTTCAGGTTTCTTACGAGGCGATGATTGTTGTTCTTCACGACGTCCACATTTAATATAAGGCAATCCAGTGCATGGATCATAACACTGAGTGCATTTTAATGCCGGTTTACATACACAAATATCAGAACTACTCGAACATGCAGATGGAGTGCAAGGACTTTTCATCCCACCTTCAGATACCTGTCGTACTGGTGACTTAGTTCTTCTAAGTATTATACGAAATGCACTACCTGAATCGGAGTTATTCTCTTCAATAGTTGGTGGTTTCGATGATACTGCTGATTCGGATGCTAAAACGTTATTTATCCTCGAGGCAGTACGTTTTCTTTTACCAGCGACACCTTTTTTGCTCCCTTTTTTAGGTGGCATTACTTCAATGCAACACTAATAGGATTTCTTTGCAAAGCAATGACAGAATTGCAATGCATAAACGATATAGTTTTCCAGATTAATACAAATTAAGTAATTATACAAAGAGAATAATTGTTCAAAGAATACTTATGAAATCATGATTGTTTTAAATTAATAATAATTTTAAATTTTTATGTTCCTTTTCTAATTTTTTTAATCTTATTTGGCCTGAAATATGAGAACTGAAAAAGTCAAAATGAGAAAATTATTAATCAAATGGTTTCTATAAACAAGGCGTCTTCGCAGTGATGACTCGAATTTGATTCCTCATAATAGTACAGTGAAATTAATTAATTATCTCATAAATCACATTCTTTATTGTTCCAGTAAATCAAACTAAATCTCTTAGTATTAACTCTCTTCTTTAATTTCTTTTCTCTTCTTCTTTTTAGGTTCTGAGTGGTGTATTGATGAATTAGATTGAATCGATGATTTGGATTTAGATTTTTTAGAGACATCAGCAGTAATTTCGCAAAAATTAACTTTACCTTCTGGAGTAAAACTGAATGTAGTTGAATACTCATCTACTTTTGTGTGCATTGTTATTATTTTTGGAGTCACATATCGACTTGTAGTAGCTACTTTTAGGTCACCCTTTTTCAATTTCTTCAATCCTTTGGCAATATCATATCCTACTGGACATTGGATCACCCATGCTTCATGTTCTTCAGGATCAAAGAAATTCTGATTAATTAATTTCTTCTTGAATGCTTTGGACTTATAGCTAATATCTTGCACTGATGAATCCGATGATATTGATATACGTCTCTCTCTTTTTCCCATCCTAAAATCGATCAAATTGAGTAAGTGCCAAACGCATTTATAAGAATATACAAATTGACTGACTTTTCAGGAATACTAATTTTATTTAATTTATACCTGAGCTCACTGGGGTTTATTTCTATTGGTTAAATACAAATTGTATCAAATTTAAATGCATATAAACTATTAATTAATGACCGATTCTATAAAATTGGAAGAGTTACAAGGTAAATAATCAATTTGATTCAAAAACAAACAATTGCACGTGGTAAAACTGACAGTTTATTTTCGGAGAAACTTTGGAAGTTAACTTCAATTTTCGGAGTTCCTCAACGGTTCAGATTTTTAGTATTTTTCAATTTTTTTTTATGTTTTAAATTTGCTTCTTATCTCTTACTTGAATGTCTTCGCATACTCTTAGCAGCCATGGCACGGTCTCGTCTAACGGCATAATCATCCTTAATAAATGTCTGTGCTTGCGACATTAATGTAGACGGAACACTACGTCTTTCCGCTATGTTCACGTTTGTTCCGCTCGCACGGTTTTCATCTTTTTCCTTAAATATAATTTTTCCAGCTGGAACGAAACTCAAATTGTCTGGTGTTGAATCCACTTTGCAATACATGGTGAATAGTTTCATTTGCTTGTAAGGTTCAACATTGGGTTCAATATTTTTACCTAGCACTGATTTTCCTTCGTTCGATGTTAATCGATTTAGTGCTCCGTTTATGTCGAAATCCTTTGGACATTGTACTATCCAAACGTCATATTTGCTGCTATCAATCTCCGATTTTTCTTTATTCAAACACTGTGTAGTACATTTGGTATGGTCCTGGCAGCTTTCTTGATGGTTCACGTATTTGGGAACATTTATGTCCATACCCATACAGCATTCGTTCTTGGTATTGCTGTTGATGCTCTGGCAATTATTATTGTTATTGTTACTCATATTATTCATATAAGGATATCTCATAGTATGATCCTCACTTCTTTTCCGGCATAATTTGTAATTACAGCATGGATCAATTACCACTGAACTATTCTTACGCGATGACTCTGGACTGGAGTCACAGCATGATGTACAGATACCACTGTTCGGCATACACATTTGACATTGATTTGGATTACAATTAGCATACGGTTGGCATACACCACACTGATTATACATATATGGACAATATGTATTTGTCATACAAGGATTACATGTATAGACACATTGTTGTTTGCATGGTTTTATGCCTCCATCACAATTCGATGCCTTACAGCAAGAATGAATCGTTTGCTCTAATTGGCCACAAGAGCATTCCGATTTACATTGTGGTCGCATACAAATGTCGCGATATGGTTTACATGGATCACAACCCGGTACAAAGAATTGATCGCAAATTGGTTGCATACAGTTGCAATCGCATCCTCCGGATTTACATCGTGTTCCGCAATTAATACGATATGCTGGGGGTTGAGATTGTGCCTTATTAGCTGATAAATTTGATGCACTTATATTGCCTAACGGTTTACTCAATATCGATTTGAACCCAATAAAGCTTGAATTGAGCATTATGGACTCACCATTATTAAATCCAGACGAATTGCAAGATTTTGCAGCACCAGATGTTGATTTACGACTCGGGCTGCTAACTGGATCAACATAAACGGGGTCACATCCTATCTTTGGTTGAAATTTATATTTAACGTTTCCATCTACACAGTCAGTGTCGCAATCAGAACACGTATATTTTCGATTTTTCATAATGCTAACACTTTCAGTGCTGGACGGACGATTTGGTTGTGGATATGATTGGCATTTTGCTTGTAAGGTACTTTCTGTTGCTTGCTGAATTGGTGATAACTTACGTCGAAGTATAATCTTGAATGCACTGCCGGATTCACTAGCAGTTAATTCACACCCAGAACAACAGGTGGATGATGCATCCACGTCAGACGCGTCATTTGTTTTTACCTGGGTGACCGGCAAACGATTCAGATCCTTTGGAACTTCTCGTTTCAAATTTAGCTTCTTCGACATCCTACGCTGATGAACCTTACTTGGCTAAGAGATATATTTAACAGAAGTAAGATGATTTGGCAGGTAAAGAATTATTGCTATTTATTTCACATTAACATCTAGATTTAAAAGAAATAATTAATTTCGCTAGAGTAAATTTCATCTCAATTGTGATTAGTTATATCCAATTTACCTAAATCATTTACTGGTATTTTTAATTTTAATTTAAAATTTTATTTTGTTGAAAATTTTTATGGCCGAAAATTTTAAGAGCAAAGATTTTGAATTTCGATTTTGAGAGATGTCTGAATAAAAAACATTTTTCCATCATATGATTCTATATGGTTGCTTGATACGTTGATAGTATGGATCACTGATGCGGGACGAGAATTGAAAGTTATGACTCAGCCAATGGTATGCAACAGTTGAACCATTGGTACACACATTCGGAGTCCACAGTTGAATTGCCATTTCCGATTCGATCATCTGTCGGCATAACATAAACAAACCCATGCTTTCAACTCGAATTATGTGATTCACTTGATAATTTCGTTGTTTTTAGTATCCCAAAGTTTTAAAAGAAACAATTAAAATGGTGAGTACCTTGAATTGTTCCAATTAATGATAGATATTAAAACAAACCACTTTTTAGCCAAACATAATGAAAGAGTTGTCAAAATGTAAACATCCAAATAGCAGGAGGACCAAGCAAATGGCCAAGAAGGCCAAGAAGATCAATACAAGAGATAAAATAAAGTTAGGGCATGCTGTACGATCTAATATTCTAGGAGAAAAGTTGGCTTGGTTCACAGACCGCTTGGAGGATAGGGAGAAGCCTTTATCAGCCAAGGAGTTTCAAGAAATTATTACAGAGTAAAACTACCTTTCTTTATTGGTCTTGAATATTTGTAGTAAACGTATTCAAAATCATTTCAGATATTTCGAAAGATTCAATGAGGAATTAGAACAGATCAAATTAAAACAATCGATAAGTAAGAATCGTGCTCATCAACATGTGAGTCGGCAGAATGCTATTGAAATGACAATAGAGCGGGAACGGAATGAATACAACACGGGCGGAATTGGTGAGTTAACTTAGTGATTTCCAATTTTTAATCAAACTTCATCGTTATTATTTCTCTAATAATCAGAATTAATTGACTTCACTGATCCCGTTCAGTTTACATCATTTAATTCTTGGGATGGCAATGCTATAAATATTCAACATCTGAAATTAAAGAATATTTCTAGGAAATATTTAGATAATCGGATAGTAGAGGAAGCTAGTGCTTCCACAACAAATCAGATGGATGAGAATTAACACGTAATTTTATATTAGAATGAAAATATATCATAATTGTCTACATGTTAATCTAAATAAACTCATACTGGTTACAACGAAAATAGTTCTTGTTACTACAATTTGATTTCAGGTTTTAATTCTGGCACATAAGCGATTGTAATAAACACAAAAAACAAGAAAGTAAACGAATTCTCTTCGAGTTATTCTTGTTCGTGGAATTCTAAAGGTTAGTCGATGTTTGTGTAATTACTCGCAATTATATAAGACAAGTGAAAATAGATTTTTGCCGGGTGTGATTGTTAAAAACAAAATTCATTGTTTTATTACTGATTAGCATAATTAATAAACTGATTATAATCAGTTGACTATTTATTGACTAAAACGGCTGACAAAATTCACACTCGTAATGGCACTGAATGAATCGCATGTAAGTTACTATTATCAATTAATTGTTATTCAATAAACGTGTTATAATTCAGTTTATTTAGAATAAAATGTTAGCTAAACCACATCTACCACACATTCATCATTATTTTTGAGATTATTCTGATGTATGGTAATTCAATTCAAGTGTGTATTTCGGAAACACATTAGATGATGACACACATTTGTGGGCCATGTTTCAGCAAAAACCTTGAGTCAACTATTTAATCTTTGTGATTTCATTGTGCAAGTCACATAATAATATGTACATCAGTCAATATTTGGGTGTTGGAACAATTCAACTATCTGATTGGAGTTAAAAGTAATTCGTTGCTGAAAACAGTATTAGAACAAATAACTAAGTCAACCGTGTTTACTTTCTATGTAATTGTGCATCGATTGCATTTCAATGGACAAACAATAAATCACATTAGAATCAGCCGAGAGTTGGATTGAATCAATACAGCTTGTTATCGCTGTTTTTTAACTTATCATCTAGCAGAGAGTGTTGGGCCACTGAAGTTCAGAAATTTTTTGATGGAATTTTATTTTGTTGAATAATCATTTATATTTTTTGTGGTATTCATTCGATTAAAGAACGTAGACAAAGTTGGACGGTTGCTTTAAAGTGGGTAATCTAAGTATCCAGCTACCTACATATTGTGATAATTAGAAAACTTAATACTAGTGTATGTTGAAGGTCATTTTATAGCGACCTTTGTATTATTTAATTGCAAGTGAATAATAACAAAGTATTGGATTAATAAACAGATAGAATCTGTTTGCAAAATGGATGTAAGTTACAGCAGAAGAATCTGATTTATTAAACAGTAATGGATTTCTTATCAGTTAATGGGTTTAATGATAAGCATGGCTTAATTACATTCATTTTTATATTGAGAATCATGATGATGATTGTCTATTATTAATTCATACTTATTTAGAATATAATGCATTTTCTAATTTACGACCTTTGGATTTTCTTTCAGACTTTACCATTAATTGTCGGTATTGCCGTAATAATTGGCATTACTGCACTCGCATACTATTTGAAATCTAATGATCAGCAAAATGATAAAAAATCTAAAAGTGGCCAAAAATCTAAACGGAAGATTCTGTTGGAAGACCCAGAAAAACGGTATCCACTGCCACTGATAGAGAAGGAAATAATAAGTAATGACACCAGGAGATTCCGATTTGGTTTGCCGTCTGAAGAACACGTTTTAGGATTACCAGTAGGGAAACATGTACACTTGATTGCAACGATTAACGCAGAGATGGTTATTCGTGCCTACACTCCCGTTTCAAGTGATGACAATAAAGGTTACGTCGATTTAGTTATTAAAGTGTATCGGCCAAAATTGCCACAATTTCCAAATGGTGGTAAAATGTCTCAATATCTAGATGATATGAATATTGGTGATAAAATTGATTTCCGTGGACCATCTGGATCATTAGAGTATTTAGGTAATGGAAAATTTTCGGTAAAGAAGACCAGGAAAGATCCACCAGTTACACTGAAAGCATCTAGCATCAATATGATTGCTGGTAAGTTGATTGTTCATTGGAAACTTTTATAAATTTATTAAATTTGTATATTATTTTTAGGTGGTTCTGGTGTTACACCAATGCTGCAATTGGTACGTGAGGTGTTGAAGCATCCAGAGGATCAAAGTAAACTGGCATTACTATTCGCAAATCAAACGGAAGAGGATATTTTGTTGCGCGACGAATTAGAGAAATACGCTAAGGAATATCCAGATAAATTCAAGGTTTGGTACACCGTTGATCGCCCACCAGCTAACTGGAATTACAGTTCCGGATTCATTAACGAGGAAATGATCAAAGAACATTTACTTGAACCATCTCCATCAACAATCGTATTAATGTGTGGTCCACGACCAATGATCGTACACGCTTGTATGCCTAATTTGGAGAAGTTACAATATGACAAAGATCTGCTCCATACATATTAAAGTGCCCTGAAAATACTCTTTAAGGGTAACCGGTTAATCGAATCGATATTAACTTATGTAGTTCTTTTGTTAACACTAGCAAATTAATTAATAGGCGCTTTATTAAAAAACATCATACTAAAATAAAAAAATGAAAACTGTTTAATAACTAATTGAATTTGCATTCATTTGGACGGCACAAAATATTTGTGTTACTTTTATCGTAGGACGGAATGTAAATATTCACGGTAATTAACATAATACTATCATTCACCATATGAACTTGAATAGCAAAACACCGAGAAGCGGTAAGAATCCCCATTTAACATGCAGGGAAGTAGATCCATTGCATCTGTGATCTAAGAAACAGTAACAGAATGTAGTTGAGTCATAGTACTTTCTGTGTACATCATTTTCTGGAATTGAATGGTTCACGTAGTGACCCAACATGAGGTATTTGGATGCTGGTCGACATCCTTCATATTGATCGGCAGGTAAATCTTTGCGAATACCTCTTAAGGCACTATAACAATCTCTTGTGATAACTTCGGTGGCATGTTTTCTTTCGATTATTTTCACACAGAAATCATTATCCTCTGGACACTGTACACCAAGGTAGCCAATTCCGCGCCAGTTAAAGTTGTCGGAGCAACCAGGAGTAGCCGATGTACAACTGTAACACCAAATTGCTGAACCTAAAAGATAATAGCAATGTAACTGTTTAGGAGGTAATCCTTCAGCGGATGTATATTGCAATGAACTTACTTTCTTGTGTGAAGAACACTATCAAAACCAGCGAAACTATGAACTTCATTACTTTATTGGTCATAGTTATTAATAAGTAAATTAAAAATGAATAGAATTAAATAAATTTAAATGAGATTCAGTAAATTTTAACCAACGCCCATTAACTGTGTGTCTCAGGCTATTTAACAATTCATTTGGTGATTATGTTTTTGTTGTGACTGCGACTCGATAGACGAGCGGGGACATCATAAAAAGTAAGGGGTGGGGTAATCATGTATCATATGATTGTAAAGTCGTATATGTATAGAAATTGTGAATGAAAGCTCTAAAAGCTCTTTGATTTATATAACTTTTACTCAATCCATTTGAAAATCGTTAGTGTCATATTCATATCTAATTATCATTACTGAATTGGATTCAACATTTTACTGAAAGTAGAAGATTGTAAACAAGGGATTAAATTAATGAGTAAATGAAACAAGTTGTTATATTCAGAAGTAATTCTGTAACATTGACTTGAATAGTCAATCCCCCATTCGTATATAGAATTTGAAAGTGAAATTATGAATGAGCGGAAACAGAAGTTCAATAGTTTGACCAATTACAAATCAAGGCAGTTAATTTAAATAACACTGTGTTTTAAATAATTTTAAAATTAGGTATGTTTTATTCATTAAATCAATTAAAAATTAACAATCGACTAATAAGAGTAACAGCATTGACAATTACTTATTCAATAAAGTAATCTCATTAAGGACTTGTTGGTCCACTTTCAACATATTTAAGAGTTTTATACCATTCATATACAGAATTGCCTATTGACCTTGTACTGATAAATTAAACGTTTAAAATTGCTTATTATTGACCTATTAATGTGCCATATAATCGTTCACTTCGCGTCAAGTATGCATACCAATAGAAAGTATTGATTAGCACAAACAAAATGGGAAATATTAAACGTGAGCTACGATCAATTTTCGAAACAGAATTAAAACGTGGTGTTCTTGTCCTTCGTCTTACTACCCTTGAATTTTCTTTGAACTGAACACTTTTCGGTGTCGCTGTGAATCGATTGGAATCTGATCCCAATGATGTTGGTGTTGCGGCATTAAATCGTCTTGGGGCTGGACACCCTTTGTCTCGATTTCTCATACAAAATAATCTTTTATGTGATTTTTTAATCACCGTACCCATTGACAGTGGTATCACTTCACAAAAATTATCCATTGAATTTGTAGGCAGCTGGAGTTCAACGACATCCTCCTCTTCGATTGTGTCAACCACAGTATCATAATCATCATCATCAGCATCGTCTAAAAATTCTTCACCAAAGTAACACTCCCCAGAACCATATTTCGTGAAATAATGAACAATAGCAAACTGAAATGTTAAGCAAAAGAAAAATTAATTTTTTTTTTTCTTTCTCCACCCCAGTATTAATTCTTTTAAATGAAAATCCCTGATTCAATAATGATGGAGTGAGTCTTATTTTTAATTACCTGAATAATAGTAGCAAATATAAAGACGAATGAAAGGAATACAAAAAAATCTAATGCGGTTGGATAAGGAACTTTTGGTAAATCTTTTCTGGCTTCTAAACCTAAAAAGGTCATTGTTAATACGGTGGTAATGCCCAATGAGACACGGTCTGCGGTCGCCTCACGATTCAACCAAAATGATACCCACGATAATACGACCAATAGTATACACGGGCCATAAACTTGTATCAGAAAATTTCCCATATGACGTTGTAAATGAAAGTTAACCAGCAACATTGAAAATTCAGCTGAAAATATAATGAATAATTTTGCATTAAATTAAATTGTACTGGACTGTTATATTTCAAAAATTTTACTAATTCCAATGGATAGATGGTAAGAAACCAAAAAAAAAAAACAACAAACAACAAAAACTATGACAGATTAATTAGAATGTAAATGAGTGTTATGAATCAATTCGATTTTAATTAAAACACTAGAATTCACTGAATTTATTTTATGAGAACCAGATTTTGATTCATTTTGTTTGTTTGATGTTTTCAACAACTGCGAAAAACTTTGCATCATAGAAATACATGACGAGTTATCAGGTCAGTGATGATTTGAAAATCATTTAAAATTACTTTATTGTAAAGTTATAAACGTTATGCATAAAATTTTTGCATAATTCGATGCACTTAAGTGAGAATTTTAATTGTTTTGTTGTTGATATTTGAATTAATAATGTATGAATGGATTGTGTTAAATTGTCATGTATTCATAAAGAGAAAATGAAAATGTTTGATTGAGTTGTTATTTGTTTATTATGAATTTGTTGGTGGTTGAACTTACCACTTAGAGAGACATTTGTTTCTGGTATTCGATAGGTGACATTACCCGTTGGACAATGGACTAAATCAAATTGTGATAATTTCATGTCTTGTGCAATGGTGACAGCTTCACGTGCCCCATTCCATTTGTATATTACATCCTTTGATGTGTAACCGACTATAAAAGAATTAATATTGAATATTTTAATACCATCGACAATGTGAAATCATTAAATCTTATGAACTGCTGCTCTGCATAATTCAATCAAATAAATTCTAACTCCTTTTATATGTGTTAACAGAAAATAAAGGAACATATAAATGGAAAAAATCAATTTATACTTACAAGAGCCAAATTTTAGTGGGCATCGTTGAATATCCATTGGAAAATCTTCCAAGTTCATTGGGCAGCCAGCTTTAATGGTCAAACTAAGAGGACATAAAAAGGCACGAGATACATAAAATGGCCTAATAATTCATCTCATGAATTCAATCAATGGCCCATGATATTCATTCAATAACGGAAACGTAGGAGTAGTCGAATTTATTCTTATTACGACTTCATAATGGTTTTGGTGGACAAACAATAAATACACAAAACATATTGATAGAAACCCAATAAAATCCCATTAACCAAACCTCCTTCTCAATTCAATTCAAATATGTGTGGTCCCATGAAAATTTCATTACTGCCTCATTGTGGCTATGAAAATTTACACTTAAAAATCATTCAGTTTATAATAAAGCGATTCTCATAACGTGCGTGTATAATAAATATAACATTTCATGTTCAATGAAAAATACGATAAACCAAATGTAAATTGTTTTGGGGATGTTCATTCAGTTGGTACAAGTATACTACAAAAACTTCCTCTTTGTGATTATCAAAATAAAAAAAAGGAATATAAGAAAATCCATTGTAAATAGTAAGTTGAACCTCACAGGTGTGTTGGGTGATTTTTGTTTAAAAATCAGTTCAATATCGAGTGGGTTATCCTTTAAATTCTTCAGTTAAATTTTTCGGGTCGTAGAATATATTGAATGTAAATTCCCTTATATCGAATAGGAGAGGTAAATGTTTACTTTAATTTTATGTAGATACATGCTCATTCGCATAATGTTATCAATGAGCTCTTGAATAGATTCGTACTGATGCTCAACTTTTGTTAGGACATTTTCTGTTTACCAGTACAACGAATACTGTTTCTTTTTTTTAATGTTACACAAAAATTTTACACACGGGCGGCAACACATGGAATATATTCAATATTTAATAGAAGTTTGTATGTTCCATCTGCAGTTAGTTTTCTTCTATAGAATAATGTTCAATAAAATTATTTATGTACTCTCTCTTTTGATGGCTATAATAAAAAAAAAATACAGCAAACTGCCGTCTTTAACAATAAAATGTTGACAAAATCATTGAAATGATTTACAGAATTCTCTATAATATAATAGAGCCAATCATAAATCGTTAGAAATGTTCCTTATATAAGTAAAACATTTTTTGCATCATTTCAACATCTCTTATTGAATGCGTTTAGTCTGAAACCAGAAGCAGTTTCTTCATTCCGTTAATGGTAAATGTTTCAATAAATCCTTACCGAATTACATCTTCATTTTCATCGCCTTCACATTTACGATGCCAGTTCAACTGCTATCCACTTGAATAACGGGCGTTTCAATGATTCAACGAAGAAAAAAAAATAAATAAAATTATATAATTTCAATTTGTCTTCACTATCTGCATTCATTTCATAATTATGGAGCATGATAATTGTATTCTGATTACATATCACTTCAGCATAAATTTCTCAAATCCAAAATCTCGGAAAATTGTTTGTTGAATGGGAATGAAAATACAAGAACCGGCAGAAAGTTGAATTTAAGGATTTCCCCATAATTCTTTTTCTCTTAGACTACAATCGCGTTCCTATCGTTTTCAGTGACTGAAGTGATGCCAAAAACTTTGCAACAAGTTAAATTGAATGATTTATTAATTTTTTCTCAATTTTTTTTTTATTCGCTGGTGTTCACCCTTCATCGGTCGATGAAGTTTTATATCAACTCACTTGGTTCAATGGAGATACGAAATCAGTGTGGGAAATGAAAAGTTCTTTTTATCAATGGTGATACTTTGGGTATAAACGATATCTGTACTCGAATTCAATTTAATAGTATGATTTCATATAGAGAAAAACTCATTTATTAGTTCCTTATGGTTTCAATAATCGTAATAATAAGAATAAATGTTATGCGGTAGCGTTAGATGTGGTACATAAGAAAAACAACCCCATCATCCACCCCCATCAGTATTTTAATAGACAGTTGAACAAAATTATGATGCTAACAAATCGCTTATTTCAAATAGTTAACTTACCGACTCGAATAAAGTACTCTGCCGTCTTGATGAATTCGCACAAACTTATTTGGTGTTGTAATTGTATGAAAGTAGCTTTGCTTTCCATTAGAAAAATATGTATCTGGTTTCCAAATACGGGCCAACATAGATATGCTCAATGCCAATGTATCTTGGGCACCTTTGAATGCCAGCCTTTTATCCAACCAAGATTGACGGAAGTAACAATCCATTGAATATGTCATGTCCACTTCTGATATTGGTCCCATACTACGTACCACAATGTCAACTTCAACAATAGCTGGAGGTCCTGATGAATCAAAAACCAATAAATAAAATTACATTTTGCTCAATATATGTTAAATACAAATTGATTTTAATCACATTACATGTCAACCATATAAATGGTATGGATTCAAGATCCATATAATATGATTTTGATTGAAAATAATTATTATCGGTAAAAACGGTTAAATGGTTTACCACAACACAAATAATAATAACAAATATACAAAGTGGTAAATATAATTAAAAAATCCATTCATATTCGTCTAACAAAAAGTGGTAACGAGAAAATTAAATTTTCGAAAGAATTAAAAACCCAAAACTCTGATTCAATGAATCTTGTTTATCAGTTTCTACTTAATTGAAATAATGAGAATTGAATTCAATTGTCCTACAACCGAATGAATTACATAGCTTGATACTTTAACTGGTCCTACAATTTTATTTTCGAGTCGCGATAAAATGGTACAAAAACTCTTGAATAAGTTGAGATGTAATACTGAGGGGAGTTGGATAATAATGACAATTATGATTTGATGGAATATCATCTCAATTTCATATAGTTTCGTGTTACGTAATAAATTTTCTGTTCACTGTCTCAGATCACAATCTCAAAGAATCTTTTACCAAGTTGAATTGTACAAGACTGTGGTGACTAACTTATGCCCACTCATTTAATATCCATTTAAAATTGTTATGAATGCTTTGTGTTATGATGAAAATTCGTTTAAGAATATTGGATTAAATTCCGTTTTGTTATTCATTCAAATCGCGATAGATTACAGAAGAAGAATGGCTTAATGCAGTCTATGGTGTTGGTCGCATAAATGATGATGTAATGAATTCGTTTGTTATCAAAATCACGTAACACCAATTTTATTTTTTTATCATAATCGTGAGCATAAGCATCTTATGGGGAACATAAATTAGTTTATGAACATTTTCATACTTCTATTATACTATTAATGATCAACTATTCCTAAATGGCTATGAACCAAAATGAATTCAAATATTTTAAACAGAATACATAATTGTTATCCGTATAGTAATGATTTTATGAAATCAAATAGATTAAGTGCTACATAATTTATAATAAATCTAATTACCACCAAAATCTGGTCTCACACTGTTATCATATCCTCTCAATAAATTGTCAAGCAACTGTGATATATTTGCATGATTATTATGCTGTGTTAGTTTAATTGATGTCTTATTCAAATTGAGTAAATTTATATTATTGTGTTTAATTGATGACACAAATGATATAATGCTAAATAAGTAAAAGAAAATTACTTTCACTATAACCAAATTGAATGAAGTCATTTTTGATTTCTGAATAGTAAAAGTATAAAATGAAATGATAAAACGCTTTAGAAATCTATTCTAATTAATCACATTTCCTGTTGAATAGAGCTCAATGAATTTTAAAATTCATAATTTTATTATTTAATTTAAACTGAATTCACACTGAATATGTTTGTTCTTGGCGTATTACACATAAACATCACTATCATATTTTGTTAAACCATAATATATCTTATGCATCCGTTTAGTAACAGATAGCTAGCATAATGTCTATCACTGTATTATAATTTAATTGGATATTTTTTATTGAATTTAAATCACGTAACAAATACTTATATATGATTCTTTACGTCTTATATTTTCAGTTAAATCTCATGATTGAAATTTCACTGGGATACACTCAAGTATAATGTTGATTACGTGCAACACCCTCATCTGTGTAATTGAATTTTCCACTTATTATCACATTGTCATTAAATGTTATCTTTGAATAAAATTCAACAATTAATTGGTAACTAAATCTTTTATCACTGATACCTTAATGTAAATTGAATTAGCATAGAAATTAATTAGATTCTAATGAATAACATATGCAGAAGTTAATGGTAAATGATGGTAACATTGGAAAGAGGGAACTTCTTTATAGAAAATGTAATCCTTTGACAATTCATTTGGATAGTTTGAATAATTAACTGACCGTTTATTGAATGAACTTTATGAGTATTAAATTTCTTTATTTATTAGATCGTTATTTTGAATATAAACATCTTAGTGTATTTAAAACTTTTATCGGAAATTTTAATATAAGATTCTCACTTTATTTATGTGAATTATGGCATAAAATATTTAACGGTCCAATAATCATTTATCGTTTGTAACAATACGAAAGTGAAAAGAGGTTCAGTCAATCTGCCATTGATGAATTCACATATTGAAATATATCAAAAACTTCTTTCTTCAACAATATTAATATCTCTATAAAATATTTACATGTTAACATGAAGAATTTTTAGCGATATACATGACATATGAATTTCATTTACACTTGTTCCTATGATCTGAAGGATCTAAAATACAACTTTCAACATGTTGTATTCCATATTTTTTTTTTCAGTTTAGTTGATATGTTCATATGGCATCAGTAACATAATCAAAATGCGATAGAAATATGATGGATTTATATGGGGAAGTTCATTTAGTTGGAAGAAAAATGAGTGTAAAGTCATGTCTGGTTTCTGGTGATATAGATTTCCATATGTGAAAATGTTTCTATAATGCATAATACTGTTATAGCCGAAAGGTTTAAAATAGGAAACAGGCAGTTATTGCTGGATGGAGATAGTTGACAAAAGCGGTCCCCTTTGTAAATTTAAATATGTTTTATTAAATTTCATAGTATCTTAGTACCTTAAGAATAGACAAACTAGAATCATCCCCCATTACCCAATATAAGATATTTGATGTAAAAAAAACTCCTTAGATGATAAGAACTATATTACATTGGATAGACATTTTTTCTTACAATTTTAATATCCGATACTCTATGATTCAATTCATGATGATTTACTTCCATCGTTTAATTTAATGCAAGACACAAAACGTAAATATGTGCATCAAACAATCATTGAATATATTCTAACAATCGCTTTTGTGAACATAAAGAGTACCGATTGAATCGAAAAAAAAATATGAAAGTTTTACATTGAAAAATTAAGCTGTCCTTATTTGAATGATGGCATTAGTTTTCTTTTCCAAGCCACAAAATATTCTTAAGATACTTGAATTTCAATGTAACCATAATATCAATTTAATTTATGCTGACATAAGAATCAGTTACTCATTCTGTGATAGAAATAACGTTTGAATATTTACAGAATTCAAACTTGGGTTTTTTTTTTTACTTAAAATTCGTAAGAAACTTCTAAGAATTGCATATTTTTATGGGAAACATGTAATCCGATAAATATTCTATTATCGGTAACAGGCGAACAAAAGTATATGGAAATTTATTTCCCAATTCACATACGATAATACTAAATTCTTTAGCTATCACACTAATTTGTTGGATTTATTAACAAGATTAAACATAATATCGTCACATAATTTATTCACTTTCTAAATCACAATAAAATGGAAATTATTCACTTAAAAACAATTTTATTTTTGAATAAATTCTTTTCTTATGTTTAAGTAATCCAACTGTATAACGAATAATCAAAGGACGATTTTTTTTTCCTCTTCGTTTTATAAAATTTAAAAATGTTATAACACACAAATATTTCAACATGGAAATTCCATGGTTTAAATAGATTAAACACGAATATTCAGTAACTGTGGTTTTTCACTTGAATATATGAGAAATATTTTTCCGCCCCCGTATTTAGCATTCGCATCGTACAACGGTTGCTGACTGAATGGAATGAAAAGTGAAAATATTCTGAAAACTCTTAGTTCTGTTGGATAGGAAAGGAAAAAAAAATCGTGTCTCACTGTACACATAACACAGCGTAGCAATGAAAAACCACTCGAAGCTTCGTCAGATATTAAACTGAAAACCATCTTCAAGTAAGTTGTCATCGGTTGATCATATTCGTTCGGTTAGACTCACGTCTGCACGTGAGTATTCTTCTGTATTTAGGGTACCCATATGCTTTAATTCGATAGATTTTCCGTCATGATTTCAAGGATTATGAAATGCCCGAATTCAATAGGATTGCCGATTTTCCAGTCAATCGACAGATGGCCAAATCCCTTTAACTGATCAGTATTCAATGAATTTGCTGTTTCACTATACATAACATTATGATTCAAATGAATTTAGTGTCATGAATTAAATTATGGACATCAAAATTATAAAAACAAAATGTGTTTCCTCCTGAGTCTTCATTCAATCGAATGGTATCCAATAACTTTATGCTAACTAGTTTAATTCAATTGGTAATCCATTCGTAACATAACATTTTTCCTATAAATATTTTTGGATTGCGCATACTGTGCGAAAGTTTGTATCATCTAGTTTGACTATAAGCTGTTGCATTGTATTAATGATACCGATTGGTAAATTGGCTAAAGAATTTTTGCTTTCGATTACCTAACTGCTACCATAACACAATTCAGTATGTCATAGGGAATTTGATTCAGTTGATACGTTTGCATAAGTGATTTTTCCAATAATCTAGAATTGTGAATGAATTTAATGAAAATATGCTTTGATTCTCTATCTATACTTTCCTCGCAAATAAAAATGGAAAAATTCACGTGGTTTTCATAAATCACACCGACAGCGATTTAGTATTTTGTTTTATATGATGCGAATATGTAACATGCGTTCACATTGGCACATTGATTTAATGGAGATTCCTTTTATGGGTAAAACATTAGATTCGTTACTATTCTATGTATTTGGATTCATATGATTTGATTTCAAATCTAACATGGATTAGTATTATGTAAGAAATATGTGACTTTTTGGCACAATTCTATTTATGCAATAGATCTGGTAAA
This sequence comes from Coboldia fuscipes, assembly GCA_001014335.1. Classification (NCBI taxonomy): domain Eukaryota; kingdom Metazoa; phylum Arthropoda; class Insecta; order Diptera; family Scatopsidae; genus Coboldia; species Coboldia fuscipes. Next base: position 272,836 of record JXOR01000352.1, read on the forward strand.
GGAGTTATCTCGTATTTGATAATGGGAATGGAGGTAGAAGAAAATATAAAAGGTTTGAGCACTTTTATTAGATACTAAGAATTGGCCTGAGTATAGGCACATTGTGTATACAGTAGAACGTAAATTGATATTGGATGGCTTAAAAGATTTTATGCCCAACTGCAAAATGCTTACCATTAATTGAATTCGAACATCAGATTCAATGGTACAAACATGGAAAATGAATTTTATGAAAATCCATGTGAAAATTTCGATTTCCATTCTCTTTTGAGTGTCTTTATTTGAATTGTATCAAACATTTTACTGGCATCATGTATTATAATTAATTGTATGCCAGAAATCACAATTGAAATTCACTTTCTTTTATAGGGTCAAGTAGTAATTCTTTACTGATTATATGTAATACCAAAATTAAATTTATTTAGAGCTACTAACAATTTCGCATTTACTCTCAACAAATAGGAGCATATCTATTGCATCTTTGGTTATCAAAAATGAAACTAATGTTGAGTAAATTATTTGGATAATTTTTATTCGATTAGATAGGAATTCTTAGTAATTTTTTAATTTCAAAGATTTGTATTTCACAAAATGGTATAATAGGACCAATTAGTTGAAATACCAACCAGTTTTCGTGCATGTTTAAAGAATTCACGATGAAGGGTAGTTTATTATTTTGTGTTCTTTTAATGGTAACACTAAGTACAACAATATTTGTGGAGCATGATGTTCTACGTTCTGAATGGCAAGTTTATAAGGTACATAATTCTTTTATTCTATTGTATAAACTGTGAATTTTATAAGATCATTGACCCGTTAGTTAAAACACAACAAAACATATGAAGTGTATGGAGAAGACAGGTATCGATTTACAGTGTTTCTGGAGAATCGGAGAATCATTAGTGGTCATAATGCCATGTACTATCAAGGCCAAACATCCTATTTGATGGGATTAAATGCATTCAGTGACTTAAGTCCTAACGAATTTATGAATATGTTTAAGTCTTCGATTTTAGTGAACACATCATCACTTCCTGAATTTAAATTTGAGACAATATCAAATTTCAAGAACTGCCAATCATTCGACTGGAGATCACGTGGGGCTGTAACACCCGTTAAACATCAAGGAAATTGTGGATCGTGTTGGGCTTTCTCAACCGTTGGAGTTCTGGAAGCTTATTATTTTCTAAGAACGCGCAGATTGATACCGTATTCTGAACAAAATTTACTTGACTGTAACACTCAAAATAATGGGTGCCGTGGGGGATTAATGCCGACTGCTTTCGATTATGTTAAGCATAGGGGAATACATTTTGCATATGAGTATCCTTACGAAGGTGTCCAGCGACATTGCAGAGATCATGGCGGCAATAAGTTATACATTCAGCGGTATGCTGTACTACCGCGTAATGAAAATACTTTGAAACAAGTGGTTCAGACAATTGGTCCAGTATCAGTTGCAGTTGATTACAGTGGATTCCATCATTATCGAAGTGGTGTATTTGATTATCCGTACTGTTCACAACAGACAAACCATGCAGTTCTAGTTGTTGGATTTGGAAATCAAGGTGGTAGGGATTATTGGTTGGTGAAGAATTCATGGGGACCACAATGGGGTGAAGGTGGATACATTAAGATGGCTAGAAATCGAAACAATCAATGCGGAATCACTAATATGGCAACAATTGCTTATTAATTGTTGTTAGATTATTATTAATGGACTTATAATTTATACTGTAATGAGCAGTAGCGATAATGGTGATATGAATTTGATTCAATTTGTATACATTTGATATGTGTTGAATAAATGCCAAGGAATTCTTTTATTATAACTTGGGTGATTAACGTCTGGAGTAATTCTTAAAATATTTTATTTTCCAGAATCACATTTATTTATTGGTATTTAAGTTTCTATTTTAAAAATTCATTATCAAGCCGCGTAATTAGTATTAACAAGTGAAATTCACTGAGTCATTTATTGCCTTGAAAAGTATTAATAAGTTGATTAAAATTTGATTAAACTATAGTATAAAAGGCGAAGGTAAAATGAAATTCATTCAGTTCATAATTTGAGTACAGTCATCTACCACAATGAAGGTAATAGTTCTGGCAGGTCTCCTCTTGGTGGTGACAGTAAGTGCATCAACTTTTGTAAATGATGTTGTTCGAAGTGAATGGAGCGCTTATAAGGTACGAAAATTTGAAATTAATCAATTAATGAAATTATTCCTTACAGTTTCTTCATTTATAGTTGGAGCATAACAAAACGTATGAGGTTTATGGTGAAGATAAATACCGGTTATCGGTATATTTAAAGAATCGTAAAATAATTAGTGCTCATAATGCATTGTATTATCAAGGAAAAACATCTTACTTAATGGGTGTAAATCAATTCAGTGATTTAACTCATGAAGAATTCGTTCAGACAGTACTATCTCCGATTGATGTAAACACGACTTCTTTTGACGAGGATGAATTTATTCCTGAGTACATGTATGAAGACAGTGGTGAAAATCTAGAAAGTTTTGATTGGCGTTCACGCGGTGCAGTCACACCAGTTAAGAATCAAAGACAATGTGGCTCCTGTTGGGCATTTTCAACTACTGGTGCTGTCGAATCATCTCATTTCATTAAAAATCACCAATTAGTCTCATTATCTGAACAAAATTTGGTTGATTGCAATAGACAAAATCATGGTTGCGGTGGTGGTTATATGCCATATGCATTTGAGTATGTTAGAACACATGGTCTCCATAGAGAAAATGAATATCCATATGAGGCAGCTCAACATACTTGCCGAGATCGTGGTGGCAATAAAATTACAATTAAACAATATGGAAAAGTGAGACAAGATGAGGAAGCTTTAAGACAGGTAGTTGAAAAAATTGCACCAGTTTCTGTTGGTATTGATGCTAGTGGATTTCAACATTATCATGGACATGTATTGGATTATCCACAATGCAGTCATAAACTAAATCATGGTGTATTGGTAGTTGGATTTGGTAATCAAGATGGAAAAGATTTCTGGTTGGTGAAGAATTCATGGGGCACTGGATTTGGTGAAGGTGGTTACGTTAAAATGGCCAGGAATCGTAATAACCAATGCGGTATTACCCTTTTGTCAACAGTTGTTCTATAAATTCATTTAAAGTTATTGCAATTAATATTTTGTTAATTGATAAATGACCATTATAATGACAATAAATGCAAGATAAAATACTATAACAATACAATGTTGAAATGTTTTGTTCAATTAAATCCCTTCTAGTTTGTTAAGCTTTATTACTTAACAATTGTACTTCGAGGAAAATTAAATAAATTTATTATCTTAATGTAATTACAATACTCAATTGCTATATTCTGTATATTTGCACCTTTAATATTGATATTTAATTTCAGTGTTTCATAATTTTAGAATCTTTTTGGAAATTGGAATTTTTATTATAAAATCGTGTAATTAATCCATCAAATTAATGATTTCCAGTTATTTATTCGTCATTTGTCATTCATTCGTAGTTATTAAGAATACAATCATTTCCAAATACAAAGTATGGTTCAATGAAATCAACATAATTTATTAATCACACATGTTTGATTATTGCATTAAAACACTAAAAAGTTAACTAAACTCCTTAAGCAGAATTTGAAAAGTTTTGATTATTATCGGAGTAATTTGATGTTATCAAGTAATAGTACATTTAATAAGCAATTCAATAAACAAGGATTCATAATATTTAAGTAGAACGTTGAATAATTTAGTAAAAATCCTATGAGCGACAGAGTATTCATAAAACGTTATCAATTATATTTCTATAGAACTGTTGATATTGAAATTTATTCATTTCATGCAATTCAATTAAGTTTTCATAGTTTTATTTAATTGATAAGATGCTAAGATGTTTCCATATAATTCTAGGAATAGAAAAACTTTCCAATAAAGAATCATTCATTTAATGTAGTGATGCAAATCACTCACCAATTTCAATGTATATCGCCCTGGGAGTTTTTTACTATCGAAACAAGAATTGGTGGATTGTGATCGCGGGAATCGTGGCTGTAAAGGTGGATTTATGCCTCGTGCATTTAATTACGTTAAAAGAAATGGAATTCACACTAGAAATGATTATCGATATGTCGCAAAGAAACAATCATGTAAAAATCCAAGAGGAAATAAAGTGCATATTGGCGGTTTTAGAAGTGTGCCGGCTAATGAAAATGCTTTACTACGCGCCGTCAAACGAACACCGGTCTCTGTTGATGTGGATTCCATTGGTTTTCAACATTATGGTGGTCGTGTATTTGATTCTCCAGCTTGTACACATAATTTAAATCATGGTGTATTGATAGCTGGTTTTGGTGTACAGAATCGAAAAAAATGTTGGTTAGTTAAGAATTCATGGGGAGCTAGATTGGGAGATCGTGGTTATCTTAAAATGTCAAGAAATCGTAATAATCAATG